>JAZBNJ010000019.1:0-5000 GCA_037349165.1 Choristoneura rosaceana
TAACCTAACCTAACCTAACCTAACCTAACCTAACCTAACCTAACCTAACCTAACCTAACCTAACCTAACCTAACCTAACCTAACCTAACCTAACCTAACCTAACCTAACCTAACCTAACCTAACCTAACCTAACCTAACCTAACCTAACCTAACCTAACCTAACCTAACCTAACCTAACCTAACCTAACCTAACCTAACCTAACCTAACCTAACCTAACCTAACCTAACCTAACCTAACCTAACCTAACCTAACCTAACCTAACCTAACCTAACCTAACCTAACCTAACCTAACCTAACCTAACCTAACCTAACCTAACCTAACCTAACCTAACCTAACCTAACCTAACCTAACCTAACCTAACCTAACCTAACCTAACCTAACCTAACCTAACCTAACCTAACCTAACCTAACCTAACCTAACCTAACCTAACCTAACCTAACCTAACCTAACCTAACCTAACCTAACCTAACCTAACCTAACCTAACCTAACCTAACCTAACCTAACCTAACCTAACCTAACCTAACCTAACCTAACCTAACCTAACCTAACCTAACCTAACCTAACCTAACCTAACCTAACCTAACCTAACCTAACCTAACCTAACCTAACCTAACCTAACCTAACCTAACCTAACCTAACCTAACCTAACCTAACCTAACCTAACCTAACCTAACCTAACCTAACCTAACCTAACCTAACCTAACCTAACCTAACCTAACCTAACCTAACCTAACCTAACCTAACCTAACCTAACCTAACCTAACCTAACCTAACCTAACCTAACCTAACCTAACCTAACCTAACCTAACCTAACCTAACCTAACCTAACCTAACCTAACCTAACCTAACCTAACCTAACCTAACCTAACCTAACCTAACCTAACCTAACCTAACCTAACCTAACCTAACCTAACCTAACCTAACCTAACCTAACCTAACCTAACCTAACCTAACCTAACCTAACCTAACCTAACCTAACCTAACCTAACCTAACCTAACCTAACCTAACCTAACCTAACCTAACCTAACCTAACCTAACCTAACCTAACCTAACCTAACCTAACCTAACCTAACCTAACCTAACCTAACCTAACCTAACCTAACCTAACCTAACCTAACCTAACCTAACCTAACCTAACCTAACCTAACCTAACCTAACCTAACCTAACCTAACCTAACCTAACCTAACCTAACCTAACCTAACCTAACCTAACCTAACCTAACCTAACCTAACCTAACCTAACCTAACCTAACCTAACCTAACCTAACCTAACCTAACCTAACCTAACCTAACCTAACCTAACCTAACCTAACCTAACCTAACCTAACCTAACCTAACCTAACCTAACCTAACCTAACCTAACCTAACCTAACCTAACCTAACCTAACCTAACCTAACCTAACCTAACCTAACCTAACCTAACCTAACCTAACCTAACCTAACCTAACCTAACCTAACCTAACCTAACCTAACCTAACCTAACCTAACCTAACCTAACCTAACCTAACCTAACCTAACCTAACCTAACCTAACCTAACCTAACCTAACCTAACCTAACCTAACCTAACCTAACCTAACCTAACCTAACCTAACCTAACCTAACCTAACCTAACCTAACCTAACCTAACCTAACCTAACCTAACCTAACCTAACCTAACCTAACCTAACCTAACCTAACCTAACCTAACCTAACCTAACCTAACCTAACCTAACCTAACCTAACCTAACCTAACCTAACCTAACCTAACCTAACCTAACCTAACCTAACCTAACCTAACCTAACCTAACCTAACCTAACCTAACCTAACCTAACCTAACCTAACCTAACCTAACCTAACCTAACCTAACCTAACCTAACCTAACCTAACCTAACCTAACCTAACCTAACCTAACCTAACCTAACCTAACCTAACCTAACCTAACCTAACCTAACCTAACCTAACCTAACCTAACCTAACCTAACCTAACCTAACCTAACCTAACCTAACCTAACCTAACCTAACCTAACCTAACCTAACCTAACCTAACCTAACCTAACCTAACCTAACCTAACCTAACCTAACCTAACCTAACCTAACCTAACCTAACCTAACCTAACCTAACCTAACCTAACCTAACCTAACCTAACCTAACCTAACCTAACCTAACCTAACCTAACCTAACCTAACCTAACCTAACCTAACCTAACCTAACCTAACCTAACCTAACCTAACCTAACCTAACCTAACCTAACCTAACCTAACCTAACCTAACCTAACCTAACCTAACCTAACCTAACCTAACCTAACCTAACCTAACCTAACCTAACCTAACCTAACCTAACCTAACCTAACCTAACCTAACCTAACCTAACCTAACCTAACCTAACCTAACCTAACCTAACCTAACCTAACCTAACCTAACCTAACCTAACCTAACCTAACCTAACCTAACCTAACCTAACCTAACCTAACCTAACCTAACCTAACCTAACCTAACCTAACCTAACCTAACCTAACCTAACCTAACCTAACCTAACCTAACCTAACCTAACCTAACCTAACCTAACCTAACCTAACCTAACCTAACCTAACCTAACCTAACCTAACCTAACCTAACCTAACCTAACCTAACCTAACCTAACCTAACCTAACCTAACCTAACCTAACCTAACCTAACCTAACCTAACCTAACCTAACCTAACCTAACCTAACCTAACCTAACCTAACCTAACCTAACCTAACCTAACCTAACCTAACCTAACCTAACCTAACCTAACCTAACCTAACCTAACCTAACCTAACCTAACCTAACCTAACCTAACCTAACCTAACCTAACCTAACCTAACCTAACCTAACCTAACCTAACCTAACCTAACCTAACCTAACCTAACCTAACCTAACCTAACCTAACCTAACCTAACCTAACCTAACCTAACCTAACCTAACCTAACCTAACCTAACCTAACCTAACCTAACCTAACCTAACCTAACCTAACCTAACCTAACCTAACCTAACCTAACCTAACCTAACCTAACCTAACCTAACCTAACCTAACCTAACCTAACCTAACCTAACCTAACCTAACCTAACCTAACCTAACCTAACCTAACCTAACCTAACCTAACCTAACCTAACCTAACCTAACCTAACCTAACCTAACCTAACCTAACCTAACCTAACCTAACCTAACCTAACCTAACCTAACCTAACCTAACCTAACCTAACCTAACCTAACCTAACCTAACCTAACCTAACCTAACCTAACCTAACCTAACCTAACCTAACCTAACCTAACCTAACCTAACCTAACCTAACCTAACCTAACCTAACCTAACCTAACCTAACCTAACCTAACCTAACCTAACCTAACCTAACCTAACCTAACCTAACCTAACCTAACCTAACCTAACCTAACCTAACCTAACCTAACCTAACCTAACCTAACCTAACCTAACCTAACCTAACCTAACCTAACCTAACCTAACCTAACCTAACCTAACCTAACCTAACCTAACCTAACCTAACCTAACCTAACCTAACCTAACCTAACCTAACCTAACCTAACCTAACCTAACCTAACCTAACCTAACCTAACCTAACCTAACCTAACCTAACCTAACCTAACCTAACCTAACCTAACCTAACCTAACCTAACCTAACCTAACCTAACCTAACCTAACCTAACCTAACCTAACCTAACCTAACCTAACCTAACCTAACCTAACCTAACCTAACCTAACCTAACCTAACCTAACCTAACCTAACCTAACCTAACCTAACCTAACCTAACCTAACCTAACCTAACCTAACCTAACCTAACCTAACCTAACCTAACCTAACCTAACCTAACCTAACCTAACCTAACCTAACCTAACCTAACCTAACCTAACCTAACCTAACCTAACCTAACCTAACCTAACCTAACCTAACCTAACCTAACCTAACCTAACCTAACCTAACCTAACCTAACCTAACCTAACCTAACCTAACCTAACCTAACCTAACCTAACCTAACCTAACCTAACCTAACCTAACCTAACCTAACCTAACCTAACCTAACCTAACCTAACCTAACCTAACCTAACCTAACCTAACCTAACCTAACCTAACCTAACCTAACCTAACCTAACCTAACCTAACCTAACCTAACCTAACCTAACCTAACCTAACCTAACCTAACCTAACCTAACCTAACCTAACCTAACCTAACCTAACCTAACCTAACCTAACCTAACCTAACCTAACCTAACCTAACCTAACCTAACCTAACCTAACCTAACCTAACCTAACCTAACCTAACCTAACCTAACCTAACCTAACCTAACCTAACCTAACCTAACCTAACCTAACCTAACCTAACCTAACCTAACCTAACCTAACCTAACCTAACCTAACCTAACCTAACCTAACCTAACCTAACCTAACCTAACCTAACCTAACCTAACCTAACCTAACCTAACCTAACCTAACCTAACCTAACCTAACCTAACCTAACCTAACCTAACCTAACCTAACCTAACCTAACCTAACCTAACCTAACCTAACCTAACCTAACCTAACCTAACCTAACCTAACCTAACCTAACCTAACCTAACCTAACCTAACCTAACCTAACCTAACCTAACCTAACCTAACCTAACCTAACCTAACCTAACCTAACCTAACCTAACCTAACCTAACCTAACCTAACCTAACCTAACCTAACCTAACCTAACCTAACCTAACCTAACCTAACCTAACCTAACCTAACCTAACCTAACCTAACCTAACCTAACCTAACCTAACCTAACCTAACCTTTTTTTTTTTTTTTTTTTTTTTTTTTTTTTACGTGTGGAAAATGCGCCTTATGCATGTCCCCCGCTCGAGGCAGCGGGTGGGGTCTTTCGGGCTCTCCCCAAGAGTGGAGGCATACCGAATAAAAACCACACGACCTTACCCTCTCGGCCCTTGTGCGGACGCCACGGGATCGCGAACATTTCACCGCGACGCCGCAGGCCAGCCCGGGATGGG
>JAZBNJ010000019.1:10000-12500 GCA_037349165.1 Choristoneura rosaceana
ACCCCAGTGCAGTGACCATGACCTGCCTTTCCGGCTCCCACGCTGAGCAATCCTCAAGCGTGTGTTGGGCCGTATCATCTTCATAAGCACAATGATGGCATATTGTGCTATCTTCTCGGCCAATGCGATGCAGGTAATGGCCGAAGCATCCATGTCCGGTCATTATTTGCGTCATATGGTATGACAATGTGCCGTATCCCCTCTCGAGCCAGTTGTCAAGCGACGGGAGGAGTGCCACTATGGTTCTTGTACCATATCGGCAGTCCTCCAGGTCACTTTTCCATCTGTCCCGCATACGCACCTCTGTCATTCGGCGGGCGTGGACCAGCTCCCTGGGAGCCGGTCTTTCTCCTCGTGCTTGTGCGTCTCGCCGTGCCCAGTAGGTCTCCGACGTAACCACCGCATCTAATTCCCACGGAGGGGTACCCGCTAGGGCACACGCCGCCATGTGTGCTATGGTGACGTATGCCCGTATTATTCGGATCGCGCAAATCCGTTGCGGCCGTCGGAGGAGGGCCTTGCTCTTCTCCGTCAGCCTTTCCGCCCAAACCGGTGACCCGTACAGCGCCATGCTGCGGACCACACCTGCGAAGAGGCGCCTGCACGTGCCTCTCGGGCCACCGACATTAGGCAACAATCGACTCAGGGCCGATGCAGCACCAATAAGCTTCGGAGCCATTCTTGAGAAATGCTCGTTAAAGTCCCACTTTCTGTCCAGGACAAGGCCAAGATACTTAATATTGGCCTTGACCTGGACAGCCTCGCCTGCAATCTGGAGGGCAGTATTAGCCGCAACGTGCCAGCCAAGTCTGCCAAAGATCATCGCATCTGTTTTGGAGACCGCAACCCTCAGACCAAGCATTTGTATGCGATCAATTACTAGTTCCGCCGCCACTGTTGCTCGGCGTAAAGTCTCCCGCAACTCGCTTCCCCGGACAGCCACCATCGTGTCGTCGGCGTAGCAGATGGTGGTCATGCGGGGAAGCTGAACCCCCCTTATGGCCCAGTCAAAACCGAGATTCCACAAGAGGGGCCCCAGTACCGAGCCTTGCGGCACCCCACAGCCCATTTCTCTGCTCGCGCGTTGACCATCACGATCGTAGAGCACTACTCTTCCCTCAAGGTAGTGCCCCACGATTTTCTGTAGATACAACGGGATATTGTTGTACCTTAGAGCCTCTTTAATGACAGTGAAGGGGAGGGTGCCAAACGCATTAGCAATATCTAATGACACTGCGACAACTCCCTCCCCCTTGCTTGTCGCGTCGTCAGTGAACTCTTTCAGAGTTTTGACCGCGTCAATGGTTCCCCTGCCCGCTCTGAACCCAAATTGGCGCTCTGATATATTGGGACCGGTTTCATTGAGGTGCTGGATTATTCGACCTGCTATGATTCGCTCCAGCATCTTTCCCGTCACGTCCAGCAGGACCAAGGGTCTGTGGCCCGACGGGGAGTCAGCGGGGCGGCCTTCCTTTCTTAGCAGGCAGAGGCGCCCTTCCTTCCATACACTGGGGAAGCGGCTTGTTTCCAGACACTCATTCAGGAGGTCTTGAAAACGCTCCCCCAGGTGCTCGAGTGCGAGCGGAATCACCCTAGCTGGCACTCCATCGGGCCCTGGGGCCTTCTTATTACGACGACAACGATCGACGATCCCCATCATCTCGTCTTCGGTGACCCTGGGGACAGGATCATTGTTTTGCTCCTCAGCAATGACCGACATGATTGGAGGAGCAAAATGACGTGCCGGCGGGAACAGGGTCTCAACCACTCGGTCCAAGAGCTCCGGCTCCATGGATTCCATGGGAGAGGCGTGCTTCATCTTGTTCCGTACTATTTTGTACGGTCTCCCCCATGGATCCCTGTTTAGCAGGCCTAAAAACTCTTCATGAGCCGCGTCCTTGGCTTTTATGATAGCCAATTTGAGGGCTTCTTTGGCCTCTTTTAACGCTCTGTATAGAGTCTCCTCTTCCGTCACAGTGTGCAACCGTCTGCGCCTGCAGTGTGTGTATGCACGGCGTGCACTGTTACTGGTGCGTCGGAGAGAAGCAATCTCTTCCGACCACCAGTATACCGCCTGCTTTGCCGGCAGTTTCCTCATACGAGGCATGGCCGCGTCGCACACCGCGGTTAGCGATTCACGGAATCTCATCGCCTTTAAGTCAATGTCCGCGTTGCTCGGCGGTGGGTCACTCCACGCCTCGATGATTGCGGCTTCTTCCGCCATTGCCGCATCGAATTGTGAAATGACCCATCGCGGAACCTAACCTAACCTAACCTAACCTAACCTAACCTAACCTAACCTAACCTAACCTAACCTAACCTAACCTAACCTAACCTAACCTAACCTAACCTAACCTAACCTAACCTAACCTAACCTAACCTAACCTAACCTAACCTAACCTAACCTAACCTAACCTAACCTAACCTAACCTAACCTAACCTAACCTAACCTAACCTAACCTAACCTAACCTAACCTAACCTAACCTAACCTAACCTAAC
>JAZBNJ010000019.1:17500-25000 GCA_037349165.1 Choristoneura rosaceana
CGAAGGCCGCACGCCACCCTCTTGGGTTTGGCGAAGATCACCCGCGGCCCTCTGCCTTAGGCTCCCCTCGCCAAACAAATATCATGTCTGTCAGTCTGTCGCGTCCGGCGACCACAGCCCTGAAAAGGGCTGCGCCGCCCCGGCATCATTGGGCTTACGCCCTCCGCCCGATGGGCTCGCCCTCGCTTTTCCCTGACCCTGAGGACAGGTACTCCGCTCAGGCTCGCTCCCGTCAAAAGGCGTCGGCCCGAAGGCCGGACGCCGCCCTCTTGTGGGCCCGAAGGCCCGTCGGTCGGCAAGGTTTGCCCGGTGGCCCTCTGCCTTTGGGCTCCCCTCGCCAAACCAACACCCCCCCACCCCAGTCGCGTCAAATACGTCAGTCGTCGCGTCCGGCGACCACAGCCCTTAAAAGGGCTGCGCCGCCCCGGCATCATTGGGCTTACGCCCTCCGCCCGATGGGCTCACCCTCGCTTTTCCCTGACCCTAAGGACAGGTACTCAACTCAGGCTTGCCTCCGTCTAAAGGCGTCGGCCCGAAGGCCGGACGCCGCCCTCTTGGGCCCGCAGGCCCGTTGGCTGGCAGGGTTCACCCGGTGGCCCTCTGCCTTTGGGCTCCCCCCACCAAGCCAACACCCCTCCCCCCCGGTCGGATATTAGCCGCCGGCTAGCAAATCCACCTAATGAATTTACTAGCCGTCGTTGCCCAGGATGCACCAGGTCCAGACGCTACACTTTCCCACCCCATGAAGCCAAAGCTTCGGATAGAGGGAAGTTGTAACGCCCGAGCACGCGAGGAGGAATCCGACATTGCACCCCAACCTAACCTAACCTAACCTAACCTAACCTAACCTAACCTAACCTAACCTAACCTAACCTAACCTAACCTAACCTAACCTAACCTAACCTAACCTAACCTAACCTAACCTAACCTAACCTAACCTAACCTAACCTAACCTAACCTAACCTAACCTAACCTAACCTAACCTAACCTAACCTAACCTAACCTAACCTAACCTAACCTAACCTAACCTAACCTAACCTAACCTAACCTAACCTAACCTAACCTAACCTAACCTAACCTAACCTAACCTAACCTAACCTAACCTAACCTAACCTAACCTAACCTAACCTAACCTAACCTAACCTAACCTAACCTAACCTAACCTAACCTAACCTAACCTAACCTAACCTAACCTTTTTTTTTTTTTTTTTTTAACGGAGTGGAAACTCTTTACGAGTACCACCGGGTCCGGGGAGACCCGGATGGTTATGTGGGGCTCTCTCCCCCGTCCTCTTCCCCTGCGGGAAGGGGAGGGGGGAGCATACCCACTAAAACCACTCCGACGTTGCCCTCTTGCCGAGGTTGGTAGGCGCCACGGGATCCCGAAGATTCTACCGCGACGCCTCTCGGCGGCCCCGGAGTTTAGACCAGGGCTACCCGCGCCAAGGGGGAAGAAGTCGCAACGTTTCGACCCCTTCCCCAGACGTGTAGGACCGTGCAATGCAGGCAGGGGACCCCCATCCCCCACCCGCTGGTCCTACTGAGGGATTTGGCGGGCAGCAAATCGCCTACGCCGCACCCCTCTCCGTCTACGCCGGAACATAGGTGCAAGAGCGTCGTCCTCTCGCACTCGTTCCGCTTCCTCCTTGTGGTGGAGCACTTCCTCACAGAAGTGAGACACCGCTTCCCACGCTTCTTCGCTGTCCAACATCTTGGAGACGATGCTGGACAGCGACAGGTCATTTGTCCCTATGGCCGCGACTAGCGTGCTGCGCTCTGGGTCCCAGCCACTGCAGACCTCTATTGTGTGCTGGGCTGTGTCGTCATCATCACCGCAGTGATGACACATGGTGTATGCCTCGCGACCGATACGGTGTAGGTAATGGCCGAAACAGCCATGGCCCGTCAACACCTGGACCATTCGGTATGTTAACATCCCGAACTCTCGGTCCAACCACTGGTCAAGTGACGGGAGGAGTGCCGCTACGGTGTGTGTTCCGTAGCGGCAGTCCTCCAGGTCACTTTTCCAGCGGTCCCTCATCCGTCGCTCGACCATACGTCGAGCATGAGCCAGCTCGCGCGGGGCGAGCCTTTCGCCCTGGGCCCGGGCCTCTCGTCGGGCCCAGTACGTCTCCGCCATGGTTTGGGCGTCAATATCCCATGGCGGAGTTCCTGCTAGCGCACATGCTGCCATATGCGCCACCGTTACGTAGGCCCTTATCATTCTAATGGCGCAAATTCGTTGTGGCCGCCGGAGCAGCGCCCTGGTTCGCTCAGACAGTCGGTCCGCCCATATTGGCGCTCCGTATAGCGCCATGCTTCTGACCACTCCCGCAAAGAGTCGTCGACATGCACTCCTGGGTCCACCCACGTTGGGTAGGAGTTTTCCTAGTGCTGACGCAGCACCCACTAGTCGGGGAACAAGCCGGGCAAAATGTTCCCCGAATTCCCACTTCCTGTCCAGGACAAGGCCAAGATACTTGATATTGGCCCTGACCTGGACAGGTTCATCTCCTAACAGGAGTTCTGTGCCTCGCGGAATGTGCCAGCCCTGCCCGCCAAACACAATTGCCTCCGTTTTGGAGACCGCCACCTTCAGTCCGAGCATGCGGATTCGGTCTATGACCAGTTCAGCCGCGACCGTTGCTCTTCTGAGCGTCTCCTCCCGCTCGCTTCCCCGGACAGCCACCATAGTGTCGTCAGCATAACATATGGTGGTCATGCGGGGAAGTTGGACCCCTCTTATGGCCCAGTCGAACCCAATGTTCCACAAGAGGGGCCCTAAGACCGACCCTTGGGGTACGCCGCAGGCCATTGGTCTGGCTTTCCGCTGGCCGTCATGATCATAGAGCACTACCCTTTCCTCCAGGTAATGCCCTATGATCCTCCGGAGGTACAGGGGTACGCCGTGGTACCGAAGAGCCTCCTTGATTACGTCGTAGGGGAGGGTGCCGAACGCATTAGCTATGTCCAGGGACACAGCCACTACACCCTCTCCCCTACTGGCCGCATGGTCGCTGAAATTTTTCAGGACTTTAATGGCATCAATGGTACCACGGCCGGCCCTGAACCCATATTGGCATTCCGCCACATCTGGTCCCACTTCCGTCAGATGCTGGGTGATCCGGGAAGCGATTACGCGCTCTAGCACCTTTCCGGACACATCCAGCATTACTAGTGGCCGGTGGCCAGACGGGGAGTCGACTGGGCGGCCTTCTTTCCTCAGAAGAACCAGTCGACCCTCCTTCCATACCCTAGGGAAGCACCCCGTGGACAGACACTCATTTAAGAGGTCTTTGAAGTACTCCCCCAGGTGCACCAATGCTGGCGGAATCGCCCTAGCTGGCACTCCATCCGGCCCAGGTGCTCTCTTGTTGGACCGAAGACGATCGACGATGGACATCCATTCGTCTTCGGTTATTTCCGACACGGGCTGTAGATCGTCGTCGTCCTCGTCCTCCAAGGGAGCCGCCATCCTCGGAGGGATGAAATCTGGTGCCGGTGGGAATAGGGCCTCAACTATTCTGTCCAGCAACTCTGGCTCCAGGGAATCCATGGGGGGAGCCCGCTTTATTTTGTTTCTGACCATTTTGTATGGTCGCCCCCATGGATCCCTGTTTAAGGTTTCTACAAATTGTTCATAAGCAGCGTCTTTTGATTTAATTATTGCAACCTGAAGAGCTTCTTTGGCTGCTTTCAGTTCCCGATGAAGGGTCTCCTCTTCCTCATGTGTGTGTTGCCGCCGACGCCTGCAGCGCGTGTACGCACGGCGGGCACTATTACTGGTAGTTCGGAGAGCCGCAATCTCGTCCGACCACCAATACACGCTATTTTTCGCTGGAAGTTTCCGCATACGCGGCATTGCTGCATCGCATACTGCGGTGAGCATTTCGCGGAAACGCTTGGCTTTGTTTTCAGCCCCGGCATTGTCCGCAGGTGGGTCGCCCCATGCCTCTACAATGGCAGCTTCTTCTGCCATTTCCGGGTCAAACTGGGACATGACCCACCGCGGGAATCTATACCCAGTTCTGCAGTTTGGCCGTTGGGACTGCGACGGCAAGACTGAGACCCTCATACGTATATATAAGTGGTCTGAGAGGGTCTCCACGTCCTCCAGGACGCGCCAGTCATTTATTCGTTCAGCTAAGGCAGGGGTCGCGAATGTTATATCCACGATGGACCCCCCCTGCCTCCGCACGCAAGTGTTGGCGTCGCCCTGGTTTAGGATGTCCAGTCCCGAAGCTGCCGCCCAGTCCCTCAGCGTTTCCCCTCTTGGGTCTGTGTATGGGGAACCCCAAGCCGCGCTCTTGGCATTGAGATCCCCCATAACCATTACTTGCGCCGGGCCGCACCTCGCCATTGCTCTTCCCAGTCCCTCCAAGTAAGTCTCGAACTCATGTAGTGGTCGGTTAGGGGAAAAGTACACCGCGATTATCACGGTTTTTCCCCATTTTGCCACTACATATCCCGGCCCGTTTTCAACTTTGGAGAGAGCTGGGAATTCTCCACCCATCGGCACCACAATGGCCACTCCGTTGTCGGTTGCCCCTGCCCAGTTGGGCTGGGGTGGGACAAAGTACGGCTCGGCAATGACTGCTAGGGCCAGTTCCCACTCCGCCATGACTTGCATGAGCAAGTCTTGAGCGCGGGCGGAGTGGTTGAGATTGCCCTGTAGGATGTCTAGATGCTGGTGTGCTGGCATTTAGACATCCATGTCATTGCCCTCTGTTGTCCCTTGGGAGTTCCTTTCCGACAGGCTGTTTCGGCCTTTTGTGGATGGAGGCGTGCATGATCGTCCTCCCATCACGTGTCCCGCTGGCCGCTTGGCATGGTGACATGCACTGCAGAAAGGCTCCGCCTTGCATTCATTGGCCTTATGCCCCGCCTTAGAGCATCGGTGGCACAGATCTCCTCTGTCTATCGGGGATGGACAGAGTGCCCTGGTGTGGCCAGTACCCATGCAGCGATAGCACCGCATGGGCGTAGGCTCCAAGGCCTTGATGTGGGCTGATGACCACCCGACCAGTATGCGGCCCACCTTAAGGAGGGCATTAGCCGCTGTAACCGGGCACCGTATTAGAGCAGAGCCGGTTCCACTCGCCAGTACCCTGATAGGGCTCACCTTGACATGCTCTGTCGAGCAGTTTCCTCCCAGGACGACCGCTGTCCTTATGTCCTCCGGTGTCACCGACTCATCAAAGCCGGTAACCCGAAGGTCAGCAGTTTTAACAGGCCTCTGGATGGTTGCCACGTCCCCGATTATTCTAGTAATTTTGTCCGCTAGGTCGTCAGCTGCACGACCGCTGCTAGCTCCGGGAACTTCAATGAGGCGTGCTCCCGTGGCTGATTTGCGGACTTTTACACTTTCTAAGCCCACTTCTGCCAGCTTAATATTTGATGTAACCTTCTGCATGGCAGCCAGGTACGTCATTTCGGCTTCAGGTTTTAGGGTGATCATCACTGCAGCGCTCTTTGGCGCTGCTAGTTTTTTAACCGCTGTCGGTTTCTTCAGCTTGGTATTTTCAATTACCTCAGCTTGGTTCGCCGTTTTCTTCTTTGATTTTGACTTCTTTTTAACCACCTCAGTCCAGGTGAGCGGGGCAGCATTTGACGGTTGCTCCGCCGATGCTGCAGGCTGAGGTTCCGCCAGTGGCACAGCTCTTAGCTGTATTTTAGGCACCGCCTTAGGCTGCGGGGCTTTAGGCTGAGCATTGGGCTGAGCCTTCTTCGTCTTTGGCTGGGATTTTGCTAGGGTAGGAGCCCTTGTAGTTTGGACCAGCTCCGGCTGGCTGGCCGAACGCTTGCCGGTCATACCCCTCATTGGCCCCGTAGGCGGGGCGTCATTTTGCTGCCGCCTTGCTTTGTCCGCTGCAAGCGGAGGGCGGAGTACTGGCTCCGGAGGGAGACGCCTCTCCAAGGCCTCGAGCCTGGCGTTCACCATATTTCCCAGGCTGATGAATAGTTGCCTAGAGTGAGTCTCTAAGGCTTCACTCAGACCTGGGAGAGCCTGTGACATTTGGGGAGCCTCGTTTTTCCTTTCTGCGAAAGCCGTGCGAAGTGCCTTTGTCTCGCTAGTTAGGATTGCGAGCTGCTCCCTCATACGTTTATTGTCGGCCTTCAGCCTGCGAATTTCCTCACTCTCTTTCCGATTTGTGAGGTAGTCCATCGCCTCCAATATCTCACGGCAAGCCGTGTTTATGTTTCCTCTGACAACGCCGTTCAGGTTCGTCGATTTGGCGGCCTCCGCGAGTACTGTCTGAGCAGCGATTCGCGCGCACTCAACCGCGCTAGCTTCCTCGGGAGTCGGTGTGTCAGTATCAGCGACCGCTGCTTGTGGCTGTCCTGTAGCCGGCTCATGAGTCTGCTTCATATATGCCTTATCCATAGACCTTGGCGTCTCAGATCTATGAACAGGCCGGCGAGTGTCGTCACACTCATCATCCGACACATCGGAGCATGTGACCGGATTGACCGGGCTCCTCTGCCTCAGTTTGTTATTCCCTTGGGACCGGGAACGTGCCGCCGAACGAAGCATTGGGAACTCCAAGCGATAAGCTTTGTTCTTATCATCCTCGGGTATGTAATCATCATTGCTGTTTCTTAGTTTAGCTTTAGCAGCAGCCATGCCAGCATAACCACCCAAACCAACAGCAGCACGCCCCCTTGTTCCTGAACCGATTTTGGGGGACGGCTTGTCCTCCATATTATCTTTTCCCTCAATTATGGCCCTCTTGTTGGGTTTCGACACCATTTCCATGGCATCTTGGAACTTGTCCGTGCCGGCACTCGAGTCACCCATTTTTCCCTTATTTTGAGCTTTAAGTCAAGTTTGAGGTCGAGACTAAAACTAACCTAACCTTTTTTTTCCTTTTTAGTAACCTAACCTACCCTTTTTTATTTTTCAAACCTAGGGTTAGGTTAGGTTTAGAATCCGCCAAATGTAAGATTTTTTAAAAATTCCTATCTCAAAAACTAAGCTAGCTAAGCCCACGAAACTTAGAACTAAGATAGGAATTCACGAATCCCACAGTTCCTATAACTTTCAGATTTCTGGCTCCAAAAATGAAATTTTTAGAGCCCAAAAACACTGAATTTGCAAAAACTTGTCAAAAGTTTGTCAGTCTAGAATTTGATAATTCAATATCTCTTAAACTATAAGAGATAGCCCACATAAACTCAAGACCAATTTATAGTGCTCCTCAATCCCGATTTATTGACGCCTCTATCGGAATTATTGAGCCAAAAATGGATAAGTTACGACCCAAAAACCCCTTTTCAGTCGTATTTTGTCTGGTCACAAAATACGCCGGAAAGTGAAACTCCCAATTTTTTTGAAAAAATCGTATCGGCTAAACTATAAGAGATAGAGCAACCAAACTCAAGTCAGATCTTGAGCGGATTAGTTGCTCTATATTATAGTCCAAACCGCAGAATTATTCGAGCAACCTACAAAAAGTGATTACACGATTTATAGATTGCTCGTAAAATCCCCATAGGCGC
>JAZBNJ010000019.1:32500-255000 GCA_037349165.1 Choristoneura rosaceana
CCTAACCTTTTTTTTTTTTTTTTTTTTTTTTTTTATCCTGGGGAAAATCCATTACGGACTTCACCGGCCCGGGGAGACCGGTGGGCATGTGGGAATCCCGCCCCAGAAGGGGGCGGTGTACCCACTAAAAACCCCAGCATGTTCCCTTTTGCTGCCTTTGCAGCCGGGCTGTGGGAACTTTCTGCATCCATGGCCCGGCAGCACGACAGTTGTCCTTTCTTGGACCCAGCACAGGAGATAAGCCTCCTTCCTCCACCGCTGTAGGCACGCCGGAACATTTGGCGCGCCTACCAGCTCGGGGACCTTGCCAGCGGAGGACGGGCATCCCCGTGCCCGTCACCCGCAGTCCCTGTTAGGGCGGGATTGCGCGGTTGTGGTTCAACCGCCGTCGCCCGACTCGCCTGCGGCGCAGGGGCTGGGAGGATGGGTCGTCCTCTCGCTCCCGCTCCGCTCCCTCCTTTATCGCCATCGCCTCCTCGCAGAAGGAGGCCATGGCGATCCACGACCTCTCGCTGTCGGTCATGGATTTTACGACGGCCGGCAGCGAGAGATCATTCCCTACCACTGCCTTGAGGCTAGCTCTTTGCCCGTCGAAGGCGGGACACACTTGTAGCGTGTGCTGCGCGGTGTCCTCCGCCCCGCCGCAGTGGTGACACATTGGTGTTGTCTCCCTCCTTGCGATCTTGCACAGGTACTTGCCGAAGCAGCCGTGCCCCGACAGTACCTGCGCTAGATGGAAGGAGACAACACCCCATGTCCTTTCGACCCATCTTTCCAAGACGGGCCGAACTCCCGATATGGTCCAGTGGCCGGCGCTCGGCCGCTCCAGAGCCTCCAGCCATTTCCGGAAGAGAGTTTGGCGGGAGATGTCTCTCCATCGCCTTATCTCTTCCGGACAGGGCCGTTCCCCTCTGTCGCGCGCCTCGGCTACCTGCTGGTAGACGCCAGCTAGGACTTCGGCATCCAGCTCCCACGGTGGGGTTCCCGCCAGTACGCAGGCCGCCTCGAACGAGGTGGTGCGGTACGCCCTCGATACCCTCACCGCCATGACCCTTTGCGGTTGACGCAGGTGGGTCTTGTTCCGGGCGGAGAGGGCATTTACCCATATGGGTGCCCCGTACAGGGCCATCGACCGCACAACACCTGTGTACAGTCGGCGGCAGCCCGCCTTTGGCCCGCCCACGTTCGGGAGCAGTCGGCTCAGTGCCGATGCCGTGCCCACCAGCTTCGGAGCCAAGCGCCGGAAGTGTTCTTCGAAGTTCCACCGGCTGTCGAGGACGAGTCCAAGGTACTTCATCGTCTTCCCGACGCCGATGGAAACTCCGCTCACCATGATGCTGGCATTAATTGGAGGTGCCCTCCGAGGTCCGTGAAAGCAAATGGCTTCGGACTTGTGGAGGGCGACCTCGAGGCCTAGCCTCCGGATCCTATCCACCGTTAGTGCCACGCCGGCAGTAGCCAGGAGGGACGCCTCGCGGATGGTGGCGCCGCGGGCTGTGACGAGGGTGTCATCCGCATAACATGTTATTCCTACCCCCGGCAAGTTAGCGCCACGCAGCACCCAGTCGTAGCCGATGTTCCACAGGAGTGGTCCTAAGACCGATCCCTGTGGGACACCGCACGACATCTGCCGCTCCACCCACTCACGCTGTGTAGGGTAGCGAATCGCCCGCTCAGAGAGGTATGACCCCACTACCCTACGCAAGTACTCAGGCACGTTGTGGTACCGGAGCGCCTCCTTAATCGTTTCCCAGGGAAGGGTGTTAAAGGCATTGGCAATGTCCAAGGACACCGCCAACACCACTTCCCCTCGGGACACCGCTTCATCCGCCAGGGCCCTCACCCGCGCTATAGCGTCGATGGTGGACCTGCCCTGGCGGAATCCGTACTGGCACGCGCTCAGGCCCGGCCCTTGGCCCTCCAAGTGCCTTACGAGACGGGCAGCCACTACCCGCTCAAACAACTTGGCCTTCTCGTCAAGAAGGACGATCGGTCTGTACCCCGAAGGGGAATCGGCCGGTCGCCCTTCCTTCCTAAGAAGCACCAACTTCCCACATTTCCATGCCCGTGGTATGCGACCTTGTGTCAGGCACGCGGTGAATAGAGCCCTCACCCTATGCTCTAACGGGCCGAGCGCTAGAACCCATGCGCGGCCCGGAGTACCATCGGGACCGGGGGCAGTGTTTTTGGCCTTTAGCCTTAGTACTGCCACCCCCAGTTCCTCCTCTGTCACCTCCGGTATGTCTTCGTCCACTGACGTGGTTACTGGAGCCATTCGTGGGGGCAGGTGTTCGCCCCGCTGTGGGAATAGGGCTCCCACAATTTGGCTCACCAGGTCCGGCTGGAGACTTTGCGTGAGTGGGGGGGCCCAAGGCCGGAGTTTACCCCTCACCGACTTGTACGGCCTCCCCCACGGGTCGCTGTTAAGAGTCTCCAGCATTTCCTGCTCTGCCAGGTCTTTGGCTTGGCCAATGGCCACGCTGAGGGCCCTGCTAGCCGCTCTGTAGCTCGCATAAAGGTCTTCTTCTGCCGCCAGGTTTCGCCTCCTCCGCCTTCGGCTCCTCGTGTACTGGCGTCTCGCAGCCACGCAAGACTTGCGCAGCTGCGTTAGTTCTGCGGACCACCAGTACACGTTCCGCCTCGGCCCACTGGGCTTGACCCGCGGCATTGCAGCGTCGCAGATCTGCGTCATGGCCTCGCTGAGCCAGGCTGCTTCCACCTCCACATCTATTGGGGCTACGGGCGCTTCCGGCCAGGCTTGGACCAGGGCCGCCGCGTGCAGCAGGTCCCGGTCAAGCCGTTTAACTGCCCACCTTGGGCTATCTCCCTGCAAGGAGCGGCTTAGGCCGTCCGGGATAGCGTGATGAGTGGAGACGTTAAACCGAATGTATCGGTGGTCGGATAGCGTCTCCACTCCCTCCATGACTTCCCAACCTTGGACACGGCGCGCCAGGGCGGCATTGGCGAACGTGATGTCCACGATAGAGCCACCCTGTTGCCGCACGCACGTGTCTGTCGTCCCGTGATTCAGGACAGTCAGACCTGTAGCCACTGCCCACTCCACCAGCGCTTGACCACGCACATCAGTCGCGGGGGAACCCCACACCACGGACTTGGCGTTGAAGTCCCCCGCGACTAGCAGTAGGTCCGGGTCACTTCTGCCGATCAGAGCCCGCACTTGGTCGAGGAACACCTCGAATTCAGCGAGAGCTCTGTTCGGCGAGAAGTACGCCCCTACCACCGTGATGTTGCCGATGTTGGCAGCCACGTAGCCATGGCCCCGCACTACTCTCTCGAGAGGCGCAGAGCCAGCCGATGGTTGAGTGGCCAGGGCTACGAGGCTGTCCAGGTCTCCCACCCAGTTATCTCTGGATGGCACCGAGTATGGCTCGGCTACTACAGCGACATGTATCAACCACTCCGCCATGCTCTGGAACAAGAGATCCTGGGCTCTGGCGCAGTGGTTGATGTTCGCCTGTAGGTAGCGAGTTGGAGTTGGAGCCATAGTATCACTCGGTTACCATCCCTTCCTCCTCGGCCTGGGGCTCAGATGTTCTGCCCTGACTGGTGTTTAGTTGCGAAGAGGGTTGCGGTCTCTTGGCAACTTTGCTCTGCTTGGGTTTTTGTGGGTTGCAGGCCTTGCTACCCACCTTGTGGTTGGCCGGTAGCCCGGCCTCGGCGCACAGCACGCAGTGTGGTGCCGCTGCACATGCGTTTGCCACGTGGCCCGGACATCCGCAGCGGTAGCACAGCAGGCTGCGATCCACCGCCGCCTTGCACTTAGCCTTTACGTGGCCCACCTCAAGGCAGCGGAAGCAGCGCAGGGGACGGGCATCGAGCAGCTTGACCTGCGCCGACACCCAGCCCACAAGCAGTCTTCCTGCCTCAACTATCTTTTTGGCCGCCGGAATAGGGCAGCGCAGCCATACTGTTCCCAGGCCCGAGCGACCGAAAACAATCTCTCCGGGCCTGACATCAGTCTCTGCACAGCCCCCTGCGCGTGCGACCGAGGTCACTACATCCGTGCGTAGGACGGACTCGTCTAGGCCCGAAATACGCAATTCTGCGCATTTCATGGGCCTCGACACACGCACTAGTGCTGGGTCCGTGACCTCGGCTAGTTTTTTGGCCAGTGCGTCGGCCTTGTCTCCACTTGTCGCACCGGGCACCTCCATGATGTAAGCCCCGGTTTGAGCTTTTCTAAGGCGGAGGCCCGAGATACCCAGATCCTCCAGTTTCAACTTAGTTTTGGCGTCCGCCAGAACTGTGCCAAAGTCTGCCCCTCTTTCCGTCGCCTTTGGCTCCAACAGCGTCATCATGACCGCTGCTGAGCGAGGCGGACGGAGCTTGTTGGCTCCCTTCTTGCGTTTTCCTTTATGAGTGCCGACCTCCTTGTTTTCCCCTTTTTTCGCTTTCTTCCGCCTTTTTTTCCCTTCCACCTTCGTCCACCCGTCAGGTTGTTCAGGTGGTGGGGGTGGTGGGGGCGGCGGAAGCGGTGAGGGCAGTGGGGGCGGTCGTTTACTATCTGCCTTTTTACCTTTCCTTGCTTTCTTCCTTTTTGGATCAGCCGAAGCCTGGCCAGAAGCCGCATCCTCCGCAGCTTGACGGACAGGCCTCTCCGGAAGGAGCCGGTCCTGGATGCCAGCCAGGTGGGCGTCCAGGTATGGACAGACTTGGGCCATGACGGCTCGGCAGAGCTTGTCCATGTCCATAGCTGGTGGACTGGTCGCACCATGACCTTTCTCTCCTCTTGTTGGGGGGGGCTGCGCAGGGGGCAGCACCTCCCCGTCGTGTCCGGTAAGAGGGGGTTGCGGACTGCCCTGCTTCCGCATCCCCTCAAGGTCTCTTTTAAGGTCGGCCAGCTCCTTTCGGAGACTGGCCATCTCGGCTTGCAGCCGATTGTTGTCGGCCTGCAGCCGAGCCGTCTCCTCAGTGGCTGTGCGTTTGCTCAGTACCGTGAAAGCATCAGCAATCGCAGCAGCCGCATCTTTCAGGCACTTTATATAGCCACCTGACAGGTTTTTGGAGGTAACCGCAACCTTATTGATAATGGCCACACTGTCGGCTACCTGCTGACCAAGGTCTTTATTGGCCGCGGTGTCCTCCTGGTCGTTCCTTCCCGGAGAGGTACCTCTCTGGTACCCCTGCCTGGTCGCGATTCTCATCTGCTGGACCTCCATTTCCGCCTTTAGCCGAATCTCTTCTCGTAGGGCACGGTTGTAGGCCTCCTTCGCTTTGGCAAGTCCAGCGTACTTGCCTGTTGTAGGCGGGCGACCTCTGCCTCTTGTCTGTGGTTTTAGACCCTCAGCTGAGAGCCCTGTCGACCCTTCATCGCTTGAGCTGAGCACGGATGAAGCAGGGCGGAATCTCTTCCGCTTCTGCTTCACCCGCTCAGCTCCCTCCGGAATATTTTCGAGTTTGCTCTTCCCAGAGGACTCACGACCTCCTGTCCCCTGGGAAGCAAAACTGACGTCCGAGCTTGTGTTTACCCTCAGTTCGGGCTCTTGGTTGGAGTTGTTTGGCGACTTCTGCCTTATGAGGCGCACGTGGCAGTCCCGCAATGGGACGCTTCTTCGTTCGGCGATTTGTATCGCCGGAGAACTTATATCTAAGCGTGGGCTTTGAGGGCCCACGAAGTGACTTTTGCCCCCCCCAGAGTACGATGGGGCTGACCGCGGGATGGTAGCGGTGAGGGATTCTCCCCGAAGGGTACCCTCCTGGGGTAATACTCTTTTATCGTCACTCATGCCCTTACTATTAGGGGTAAGGCCCCTGCCCCTTTTAAAGAGGGAGCCGCTCTCCTCTTGTTTTAAGGGGTGAGTTCCCCTATGTCGCAGTTACGCCAACCCGTTCACCATCGACGTGGTACTTCCGGCAAGCCGCTAATCCAGGCCGGACCCGTTCGATCCACAGGACCTACTTGTCTCCGGCCTGGTACTGGATACGCTGCAACCCGTATCCAGAACCGCAGTAAGGAGCGGTTATCCCCGGTTTTTATAGAGGTTTTCCTTCCTCGTGGTCCTCCCTTTGCAGGCGACGACCCTCACTCCCGGCGCCTACGGGCCGGGTTGCGAGTTCCCACAGCAGCTCACAGAAAGAGCCCTGCAGTAGGCCATCCTTACAGACGGCGCTCCTCCAGATCACGTCCGCATCCCAGTCTACTCTGCTAATCAGAGAGGTACCGGGAGCGGACCCACCGCCTCTGCTTCCCCGTTGTCCCCTGCTACAGGAGAGACAGGGAGCAGGAAAGTGGCGCACCCTTTCACTAGGGCGCGCCTGCCCCGCCTGGCCCAAAATGGGCTCCGCCGAGGCTGTGCCGCTCTTGGTCACCCTCGCCCTTCGAGCTATGCGACCCGAAGATCGAGGGCTCAAGCCCCCCCACCACGACAAGGTAGCGACACTCGGGGGGGAACCTAACCTAACCTAACCTAACCTAACCTAACCTAACCTAACCTAACCTTTTTTTTTTTTTTTTTTTTTTTTTTTTTTTTTATCCTGGGGAAAATCCTTTAAGGACTTCACCGGCCCGGGGAGGCCGGTGGGCATGTGGGAATCCCGCCCCAGAAGGGGGCGGTGTACCCACTAAAAACCCCAGCATGTTCCTCTTTGCTGCCATTGCAGCCGGGCTGTGGGAACTTTCTGCATCCATGGCCCGGAAGCACGACAGTTGTCCTTTCTTGGACCCATCTCAGGAGAGCCTCCTTCCTCCACCGCTGTAGGCGCGCCGGAACACTTAGCGCGCCTACCAGCTCGGGGACCTTATCAGCGGGGGACGGGCTTCCCCGTGCCCGTCACCCGCAGTCCCTGTTAGGGCGGGATTGCGCGGTTATAATTTAACCGCCGTCGCCCAACTCGCCTGCGGCGCAGGGGCTGGGAGGATGGGTCGTCCTCTCGCTCCCGCTCCGCTCCCTCCTTTATCGCCATCACCTCCTCGCAGAAGGAGGCCATGGCGATCCACGACCTCTCGCTGTCGGTCATGGATTTTACGACGGCCGGCAGCGAGAGATCATTCCCTACTACTGCCTTGAGGCTAGCCCTTTGCCCGTCAAAGGCGGGACACACTTGCAGCGTGTGCTGCGCGGTGTCCTCCGCCCCGCCGCAGTGGTGACACATTGGTGTTGTCTCCCTCCTTGCGATCTTGCACAGGTACTTGCCGAAGCAGCCGTGCCCCGACAGTACCTGCGCTAGATGGAAGGAGACAACACCCCATGTCCTTTCGACCCATCTTTCCAAGACGGGCCGAACTCCCGATATGGTCCAGTGGCCGGCGCTCGGCCGCTCCAGAGCCTCCAGCCATTTCCGGAAGAGAGTTTGGCGGGAGATGTCTCTCCATCGCCTTATCTCTTCCGGACAGGGCCGTTCCCCTCTGTCGCGCGCCTCGGCTACTCGCCGGTATACGTCGGCCAGCACCTCGGCATCCAGCTCCCACGGTGGGGTTCCCGCCAGTACGCAGGCCGCCTCGAACGAGGTGGTGCGGTACGCCCTCGATACCCTCACCGCCATGACCCTTTGCGGTTGCCGCAGGTGGGTCTTGTTCCGGGCGGAGAGGGCATTTACCCATATGGGTGCCCCGTACAGGGCCATCGACCGCACAACACCTGTGTACAGTCGGCGGCAGCCCGCCTTTGGCCCGCCCACGTTCGGGAGCAGTCGGCTCAGTGCCGATGCCGTGCCCACCAGCTTCGGAGCCAAGCGCCGGAAGTGTTCTTCGAAGTTCCACCGGCTGTCGAGGACGAGTCCCAGGTACTTCATCGTCTTCCCGACGCCGATGGAAACTCCGCTCACCATTATGCTGGTGTTGCCTGGAGGTGCCCTACGAGGTCCATGGAAACATATGGCTTCGGACTTGTGGAGGGCGACCTCCAGGCCTAGCCTTCGGATTCTGTCCACCGTTAGTGCCACGCCGGCAGTAGCCAGGAGGGACGCCTCGCGGATGGTGGCGCCGCGGGCTGTGACGAGGGTGTCATCCGCATAACACGTTATTTCTACCCCCGTCAAGTTAGCGCCGCGCAGCACCCAGTCGTAGCCGATGTTCCACAGGAGTGGTCCTAGGACCGATCCCTGTGGGACACCGCACGACATCTGCCGCTCCACCCACTCACGCTGTGTGGGGTAGCGGATCGCCCGCTCAGAGAGGTATGACCCCACTACCCTACGCAAGTACTCAGGCACGTTGTGGTACCCGAGCGCCTCCTTAATCGTTTCCCAGGGAAGGGTGTTAAAAGCGTTGGCAATGTCCAAGGACACCGCTAACACCACTTCCCCTCGGGACACCGCTTCATCTGCCAGGGCCCTCACCCGCGCTATCGCGTCGATGGTGGACCTGCCCTGGCGGAATCCGTACTGGCACGCGCTAAGGCCCGGCCCTTGGCCCTCCAAGTGCCTTACGAGTCGGGCAGCCACTACTCGCTCAAATAGTTTGGCCTTCTCGTCAAGAAGGACGATCGGTCTGTACCCCGAAGGGGAATCGGCCGGTCGCCCTTCCTTCCTCAGAAGGACCAACTTCCCGCATTTCCATGCCCTTGGTATGCGACCCTGCATCAGGCACGCAGAGAAAAGAGCCCTCACCCTTTGTTCTAAAGGGCCCAGTGCTAAGACCCATGCGCGGCCTGGAGTACCATCGGGACCGGGGGCAGTGTTTTTGGCCTTTAGCCTTAGCACTGCCATCCCCAATTCCTCCTCTGTCACCTCCGGTATATCTTCGTCCACTGACGGGGTTACTGGAGCCATTCGCGGGGGCAGGTGTTCGCCCCGCTGTGGGAATAGGGCTCCCACAATTTGGCTCACCAGGTCCGGCTGGAGACTTTGCGTGAGTGGGGGGGCCCAAGGCCGGAGTTTGCCCCTCACCGACTTGTACGGCCTCCCCCACGGGTCGCTGTTAAGAGTCTCCAGCATTTCCTGCTCTGCCAGGTCTTTGGCTTGGCCAATGGCCACGCTGAGGGCCCTGCTAGCCGCTCTGTAGCTCGCATAAAGGTCTTCTTCGGCCGCCAGGTTTCGCCTCCTCCGCCTTCGGCTCCTCGTGTACTGGCGTCTCGCAGCCACGCAAGACTTGCGCAGCTGCGTTAGTTCTGCGGACCACCAGTACACGTTCCGCCTCGGCCCACTGGGCTTGACCCGCGGCATTGCAGCGTCGCAGATCTGCGTCATGGCCTCGCTGAGCCAGGCTGCTTCCACCTCCACATCTATTGGGGCTTCGGGCGCTTCCGGCCAGGCTTGGACCAGGGCCGCCGCATGCAGCAGGTCGCGGTCAAGCCGTTTAACTGCCCATCTTGGGCTATCTCCCTGCAGGGAACGGCTTAGGCCGTCCGGGATATTGTGATGAGAGGAGACGCTAAACCGAATGTATCGGTGGTCGGATAGCGTCTCCACTCCCTCCATGACTTCCCAGCCTTGGACACGGCGCGCCAGGGCGGCATTGGCGAACGTGATGTCCACGATAGAGCCACCCTGTTGCCGCACGCACGTGTCTGTCGTCCCGTGATTCAGGACAGTCAGACCTGTGGCCACTGCCCACTCCACCAGCGCTTGACCACGCACATCAGTCGCGGGGGAACCCCACACCACGGACTTGGCGTTGAAGTCCCCCGCGACTAGCAGCAGGTCCGGGTCACTTCTGCCGATCAGAGCCCGCACTTCGTCGAGGAACACCTCGAATTCAGCGAGAGCTCTGTTCGGCGAGAAGTACGCCCCTACCACCGTGATGTTGCCGATGTTGGCAGCCACGTAGCCATGGCCCCGCACCACTCTCTTGAGAGGCGCAGAGCCAGCCGATGGTTGAGTGGCCAGGGCTACGAGGCTGTCCAGGTCTCCCACCCAGTTATCCCTGGACGGCACCGAGTATGGCTCGGCTACTACAGCGACATGTATCAACCACTCCGCCATGCTCTGGAACAAGAGATCCTGGGCTCTGGCGCAGTGGTTGATGTTCGCCTGTAGGTAGCGAGTTGGAGTTGGAGCCATAGTATCACTCGGTTACCATCCCTTCCTCCTCGGCCTGGGGCTCAGATGTTCTGCCCTGCCTGGTGTTTAGTTGCGAAGAGGGTTGAGGTCTCTTGGCAACTTTGCTCTGCTTGGGTTTTTGTGGGTTGCAGGCCTTGCTACCCACCTTGTGATTGGCCGGTAGCCCGGCCTCGGCGCACAGCACGCAGTGTGGTGCCGCTGCACATGCGTTGGCCACGTGGCCCGGACATCCGCAGCGGTAGCACAGCAGGCTGCGATCCACCGCCGCCTTGCACTTGGCCTTCACGTGGCCCACCTCGAGGCAGCGGAAGCAGCGCAGGGGACGGGCATCGAGCAGCTTGACCTGCGCCGACACCCAGCCTACAAGCAGTCTTCCTGCCTCAACTATCTTTTTGGCCGCCGGAATAGGGCAGCGCAGCCATACTGTTCCCAGGCCCGAGCGACCGAAAACAATCTCTCCGGGCCTGACATCAGCCTCTGCACAGCCCCCTGCGCGTGCGACCGAGGTCACTACATCCGTGCGTAGGACGGACTCGTCTAGGCCCGAAATACGCAATTCTGCGCATTTCATGGGCCTCGACACACGCACTAGTGCTGGGTCCGTGACCTCGGCTAGTTTTTTGGCCAGTGCGTCGGCCTTGTCTCCACTTGTCGCACCGGGCACCTCCATGATGTAAGCCCCGGTTTGAGCTTTTCTAAGGCGGAGGCCCGAGATACCCAGATCCTCCAGTTTCATCTTAGTTTTGGCGTCCGCCAGAACTGTGCCAAAGTCTGCCCCTCTTTCCGTCGCCCTTGGCTCCAACAGCGTCATCATGACCGCTGCTGAGCGAGGCGGACGGAGCTTTTTGGCTCTCTTCTTGAGTTTTCCTTTTTGAGTGTCGACCTCCTTATTTTCCCCTTTTTTCACTTTCCTCCGCCTTCTTCTCCTTTCCACCTTCGTCCACCCGTCAGGCTGTTCAGGTGGTGGGGGTGGTGGAGGCGGCGGAACCGGTGGGGGCAGCGGGGGCGGTCGTTTGATATTATCTGCCTTTTGACCTTTCTTTGCTTTCTTCCGTCTTGGACCTGCCGAGGCCTGGCCAGAAGCCGCATCCTCCGCAGCTTGACGGACAGGCTTTTCCGGAAGGAGCCGGTCTTGTATGCCAGCCAGGCGGGCGTCCAGGTATGGACAGACTTGAGCCATGACGGCTCGGCAGAGTTTGTCCATGTCCATAGCTGGTGGACTGGCCGCACCATGACCTTCCTCTCTTCTTGTTGGGGGGGGCTGCGCAGGGGGCAGCACCTCCCCGTCGTGTCCGGTAAGAGGGGGTTGCGGACTGCCCTGCTTCCGCATCCCCTCAAGGTCTCTTTTAAGGTCGGCCAGCTCCTTTCGGAGACTGGCCATCTCGGCTTGCAGCCGATTGTTGTCGGCCTGTAGCCGGGCCGTCTCCTCAGTGGCTGTGCGTTTGCTCAGTACCGTGAAAGCATCAGCAATCGCAGCAGCCGCATCTTTCAGGCACTTTATATAGCCACCTGATAGATTTTTGGAGGTGACCGCAACCTTGTTGATAATGGCCACGCTGTCGGCTACCTGCTGACCAAGGTCTTTATTGGCCGCGGTGTCCTCCTGGTCGTTCCTTCCCGGAGAGGTGCCTCTCTGGTACCCCTGCCTGGTCGCGATTCTCATCTTCTGGACCTCCATTTCCGCCTTTAGCCGAATCTCTTCTCGTAGGGCACGGTTGTAGGCCTCCTTCGCTTTGGCAAGTCCAGCGTACTTGCCTGTTGTAGGCGGGCGACCTCTGCCTCTTGTCTGTGGTTTTAGACCCTCAGCTGAGAGCCCTGTCGACCCTTCATCGCTTGAGCTGAGCACGGATGAAGCAGGGCGGAATCTCTTCCGCTTCTGCTTCACCCGCTCAGCTCCCTCCGGAATATTTTCGAGTTTGCTCTTCCCAGAGGACTCACGACCTCCTGTCCCCTGGGAGGCAAAACTGACATCCGAGCTTGTGTTTGTGTGTGCCCTCAGTTCGGGCTCTTGGTTGGAGTTGTTTGGCGACTTCTGCCTTATGAGGCGCACGTGGCAGTCCCGCAATGGGACGCTTCTTCGTTCGGCAATTTGTATCGCCGGAGAACTTATATCTAAGCGTGGGCTTTGAGGGCCCACGAAGTGACTTTTGCCCCCCCCAGAGTACGATGGGGCTGACCGCGGGATGGTAGCGGTGAGGGATTCTCCCCGAAGGGTACCCTCCTGGGGTAATACTCTTTTATCGTCACTCATGCCCTTACTATTAGGGGTAAGGCCCCTGCCCCTTTTAAAGAGGGAGCCGCTCTCCTCTTGTTTTAAGGGGTGAGTTCCCCTGTGTCACAGTTACGCCAACCCGTTCACCACCGACGTGGTACTTCCGGCAAGCCGCTAATCCAGGCCGGACCCGTTCGATCCACAGGACCTACTTGTCTCCGGCCTGGTACTGGATACGCTGCAACCCGTATCCAGAACCGCAGTAAGGAGCGGTTATCCCCGGTTTTTATAGAGGTTTTCCTTCCTCGTGGTCCTCCCTTTGCAGGCGACGACCCTCACTCCCGGCGCCTACGGGCCGGGTTGCGAGTTCCCACAGCAGCTCTCAGAAGAGCCCTGCCGTAAGGCCATCCTTAGAGACGGCGCTCCTCCAGATCACGTCCGCATCCCAGTCTACTCTGCTAATCAGAGAGGTACCGGGAGCGGACCCACCGCCTCTGCTTCCCCGTTGTCCCCTGCTACAGGAGAGACAGGGAGCAGGAAAGTGGCGCACCCTTTCACTAGGGCGCGCCTGCCCCGCCTGGCCCAAAATGGGCTCCGCCGAGGCTGTGCCGCTCTTGGTCACCCTCGCCCTACGAGCTATACAGCCCGAAGATCGAGAGCTCAAGCCCCCCCACCACGACAAGGTAGCGACACTCGGGGGGGAACCTAACCTAACCTAACCTAACCTAACCTAACCTAACCTAACCTAATAAAGAAAGAACCGTATTACGTACAAATAAGAGATTATAGCCCTGAAAACATGTCAAAATTCAAAAAGTATATTTCGTCATTAACTTTTTCCGACGTTCTTATCCAAACTGAAACCAACGCAGCTTTTGTCAAATTTCAGTCTTTGTTTAGTTTGTTTTATGATTTATGCTTTCCATATATTCGAGTTAAAGTTAATTATAAGTGCCACAATAATAGATGGTTGACTAGAAGTTTACGTCGGGCATGTGTAAATAAGCGATATCTATATCTAAAATACGTACGAGAGCCCACGAACAAAGTTTTTAATAAACACAAATATGCTAAATACGCGAAACTACTCAGAAGATGTATATACAAAGCACAACAGTTACATAATAATAAAATAATCACGTTGGCAAAAAATAAATCAAAGGCAACCTGGCGCCTTATCAAGGGTAACAACTGTATAGAACCAAATCATATAAAATGCATAGAGAAAGACCAGATAAAATACTCAAATCCTACTACATTAGCTAAACTTTTTAATGAATATTTTATAAATCTCCCTAACCAGTCCTCTTTGAATAGTACGAACCAGAATCATCCACATAATAATACACCCCTAAATGGAAAATCCATATTTCTAAATCCTTACAACATACACGATATTTACAAGATTATAATGTCCTTGAATAATAGTGCCGCAGTGGGAGTAGATGGTATAAGCACCAAAATATTAAAACTTTGCGCAGAAGAGATTGCCGTACCTCTGACGCACATTATTAATTTATCATTTCTTGATGGTTGTTTCCCAGAGAGTCTTAAATGCTCCATAGTTAAACCTTTATTTAAAAAGCATGATAAAACATCAATGGACAACTATCGACCCATCACTCTTATACCAGTCATCTCCAAAATTATAGAAAAAGCCATATACATACGTCTATTATCATTCCTTAACTCTTGTTCTGTTTTGAATAGTCAACAATATGGATTCCGTAAAAAAAGCTGTACTACATTAGCATGTTTTAATCTTATAAAAGCAGTAACGGAATCAGTTAACAATAAAACATCTGTAGCAGCGATATTCCTTGACTTAAGCAAAGCTTTCGATCTTGTCAATCATTCCATTATTCTCCATAAATTAGAACGATACGGTATAAGAGGAAATGCTTTAAAATGGATCCAAAGTTACCTTTCTAATCGACAACAATGTACAGAAATCCAACACATACAAAATAGTAAACTGGTTTCAACCAGATCTGAATATAAATACATCTGTTGTGGTATACCCCAAGGAAGCATTCTAGGTCCGTTACTGTTTTTGTTATACATAAACGACTTACCATATCACATAAAACATAAATGTATAATGTTTGCCGATGACACTACAATTATCGTTGAATCGGAAAACAAGAATAGTCTGAATAAAGAAATAAACGAGTCTCTAGTAGAAGTTATTAACTGGTTAAATAAAAATAAACTAAAAATAAATATTAATAAAACTAATGTAATTCAGTTTAGAACACACAAGAACCAAGATGCTAATTTAGATATACAGTATAATAATGAGAAAGTGAAGGAAGCAGAAACAACCATTTTTCTAGGTATCCATGTTGACAAGTTTTGCAATTGGAAAACTCATATTGCTAATGTATGCAGTAAATTAGATAAGTTTGTATTTGCCTTGAGGAGGCTTAGTAGTACTTCTTCTCGAGACGTTGCACTCACAGCATACCACGGTTATGTTTCTTCAATCTTAAGCTACGGATTATTAATTTGGGGCAACTCTGTGGATATACAAAAAGCATTCCTGGCTCAAAAGAAATGTATACGAGCTGCGTGTAATACACATTACCTAGAGCCCTGCAGGCCTTTATTCAAAACAACAGAAGTTCTCACTCTGCCATGTATGTATATAAGGCAGATGTGCATTTTGGTTAAAGAACATCCTGAATATTTTGTCAAAAAAAATGATCATTGCTTGCCCAGAGCAACTCGGCATAAGGATAGGCTACAACTACCACTTGTTAAATTAGAAGTTTATGGGAAAAATGCTTTATGTATGGCTATCAAAATATACAACAGCTTGCCAAGTCACATAGAGACATGTCATTTAAGTAAATTCAAATCATTACTTACCGAATGGCTAGTAGATAGATGCTTTTATTCCGTTAAAGAATACTTAGATAGGTAATGAACAATAGTCTTATAAGAAGTTTTATAAATTAAAGTTACTCGTACATTTACTACTTAAGTAAGTGCTGTGATACCATAGTAGTTAATATTTTAGTTCGCTATTAAAAAATAAAAGATACTTAATAGAAAGTAAAAGATACCTGTATGTACAACTACTCAGTTATATGTTTGTGTTAAATGTGTTAAATTTTTATTTTTATTGTTTAATTGTTTAAATGTAGGTTCTACATATTGTTTATTAGCGTTTTTTATAGATTTTGTAGCTCATACTAAATTTGTTAAATTTTTGCATGCCTATGAGGCAGATCATAGTGTAGTTATAAGTATATATAACTTGTTAACTGTGGTCTTGCAATAAAAATATTTCATTTCATTTCATTTCATTTCATTTCATTTCATTTCATTTCATTGAAAAATCGTCTAGGCAACCCCCCAATCCCTACTATAATATTATTAATGCGAAATTAACTCTGTCTGTCATTCCGTTACGCCTTCACGTCGAAGCCGCTAAACCGATTTTGATGAAATTTTGTTCAGAGATAGTTAAAGCCCCAAGGATCAACATAGGATACTTTTTTTTTTTTATTCCGATTGAGGGCGTTACCCACAACAAGCAGTGGATTTAGTGGATTAAGCAGTGGGTTTTATAATATCGGCTTAATTGATTTGTATATTTTCCCTTTTTTCTTGAAGAAAAAAAACTGGAAGTATTTTCCCACCGAAAATACCACAAGCTGTTTCAGATCCGATAAAAAAAGACTGGAGTTAAAACAAAATAACTGATAGCATCCATTTCAGGGCAGCTCTATGTATACCTACGACTTGCGCCTGGTAACATAATATATGTTACATATTATGCATATTTGTTATTTTATATTAAAGGCGAACTCTGTACGACATCCTCATAAAATATGTTAATTTCTTACGTTCCAGTAAACTAGCTTTTTTTTTCTCGTGACTTTGTCCGAGCTGAGATTAAATAAATCATTTGAGTTTATAAGCCCGTCCCCTTGCAACCAAAATCGCTTATCTGCATGAAACGTAGTTTCGAGAAAAATGCATTTAAAGGTTTGCATGCTCTAAAAACTTATAAAATCTAGTTATACTATTATCTCGGTTCATTTCGACGGTCTGCTGGAACTGGTTACATGTTATTCTATTTAAGTCATCGAAACCTGAATATCCATGCTCGTTATCGTTTTGATGAAGAAGAAGACTGATAGTTATTACCATTAGGGATCTTTTTCATCATTGTTGCAGTGATAAACTCAAATGATTTATTTAATCTCAGCTCGGACAAAAAAAAGCTAGTTTACTGGAACGTAAGAAATTAACATATTTTATGAGGATGTCTTACAGAATACGCCTTTAATATAAAATAACAAATATGCATAATATGTAACATATATTATGTTACCAGGCGCAAGTCGTAGGTTGTAGTGTGCACTCACACACCTCCGCTCTATCCCTATATATTATTATGTACTCTTAGGCTTAAGCTCTCATTAATATACTACTCTTTGAACGAGCCTGACGTTTCCTTAACGCCCAACACCACATGGCGACCCTGCCAGTGCGGCCTTCGCGCTGCACTGGCGGTGCGCCGCGCCGACCAGTAGAACAATTGTAGTGGAAAAAGTGAACTTTTAAAAATAAATTGGACTTAATACTTAGTGACGTGGAGAAAGTGTGTGAAAAAAAACAATGTACCAGTTTAAAGACTAAAAACTTATCTAAAATAGGTAAATATAAATATAATTATAATAATAATTATACTTTAAAAATAAAAGAAATAAAAAATGACTACGACATGGAAGAAGAAAGTACCTACATTAAATAGAAGAACAATAACTACATTAAATGAAAGTTGTTAAAATATAAGCCAATTTTTGAAGACCAAAATAGAAGATAAAGAAGAATGCGAGAAACAAAAAGTACCCAATAAAGGAAAATTTCAAGAAGATAATAAAGAAAGAAAATATTTGCTGCCGACAGATCATCCATGCCAAGAAGGTAGCAGCCAGGAGGATGTTGGCGTCATGGAGTGATTGCTGCTAGAAGACCGTTGGTGTCGTAGGAGTGGAAATTTTACTGCTATCGTTTTAGACTCAGTGAGCTGTGTAACGACAACGACGAGCAGTAGTTTACGCAAAAATGAAAAAAAAAATTAAATGGGCGGTAAAGTATTACATTTAAAATATAAAATTGTCTATAGTTTTTTTTCTTTTTCTATTAATTTGCAATTATGAAGTGTGTGTACACTTAATAAAATCAATCAGTTTAATTATCAATATGTATTATAATGGTTCTTGAAAATTTCATAGCATATTATTTTTATTTTACTTACATCTTGTCTTACGGTTTTTTTTAAAGGCATAGAATTATCAACATCAAGATTTGGCTACCAGTTTCCTAATTTTTTTTTGAAGACCTTATATTACAAAACGGTTACATTCTTGTTCTCTTTTTTTTTCAATATCTAACTTTCATTTATCAGTTTATTGTATTCACATAATAACTAGGTAGTTTTCAATATTTAATTGGTTATGTTTAAATAGCAGTGATAGCATAGTGATCTAATGCAGTTTATTCAATAATTAATGCATTCCAGAGTCTGTTATTACAGCTCGGGTTACATTGCGCACCTGATTCTTGCAAGTAGTAACTAAATAAGGTGATCGCAGTGATCAGTTTTATGCAGCGTAAGGTTTTGGTGAATTCGTCATTGTATGTTTTATATTAGTAGTACAGTTAGCTACATTTTTTTTGTCTCATTATGATGAAAAGGTACATCTCGGATATGACATAAAATACATAGGATGTGACGAAAGATTTTGCAGGACGATAAAATGAATGAAGCTAAGAAGTTTACGAATTTAAGAATGTTTATAAATATGACAGGAAGTGGAAAGTATCGAAATGAAAAGAAAAGAAAAATTATTGTGTTGCTAAAACATACCTCAAACTTTTTTTTTTACCGGATCTGAAACAGCTTGTGGTATTTTCGGTGGAAAAATACTTCCAGTTTTTTTTCTTCAAGAAAAAAGGTGGAAAATATACAAATCAATTACGCCGATATTATAAAACCCACTGCTTAATCCACTAAATCCACTGCTTGTTGTGGGCTTATACCCACGACTTCTTCTACGCGGACCTAAGTTATCGCGCGGTGGCGCCCTCTATCGGAATAAAAAAAAAAGTATCCTATGTTGATCCTTGGGGTTTAAACTATCTCTGAACAAAATTTCATCAAAATCAGTTTAGCGGCTTCGACGTGAAGGCGTAACGGACTGACAGACAGAGTTAATTTCACATTTATAATATTATAGTAGGGATTGGGGGGTTGCCTAGACGATTTTTCAATTTAGCGAGTTTAGGTATTTAGAGATTAGGTTAGTGAAAGTTAGGTTGGGACAGACATTATTAGGTTTGACGAAGTTAGGTTTATCAAAGTTACTAATAGTCAAATTTCCATTAAAATGTGTTGACTCAGTCAAGGTCAAGTCAAAACCTCTTTATTCAATTTAGGCTATGATAAGCACTTATGAACGTCAAAAAATCTACCATCGATTCGGAAAAAACCTCTGTTGAGAAGAATCCGGCAAGAAACTCAACGAGGTATTTTTTTTAAAAACAGATTCACAATATTTATAAATGATATCTATATACTATAAATTACAAGTATTTAACTATTGTTATTTTTGCCATACATTTTAACTATTAGTTTGTTTAACTAATGATCAAATAACAGGCCCATAGCAAACTCTAAAACTGGAAATATCTCAGAATTTATTTCAGATCCATTGTTTAGAACCCTTTAGGTTAGATCAGGTTAGTTTTACAAAAATCCTGAAATATTTACAATTTAAGAAGTATTAAACAGTTGGGAAATGAAAATTTGTGAAATGAAACAGGTTCCCAAACGTTATTCGCCGAAACATTAGTAAACCAACGTAGGTATTTACGTAGGTTTTATGAAGTTAGGTTTTACAAAATTAGGTTTAGCGAAGTGTAGGGTATGCTTGATGGTGCGTACTCGTAGATAAAAAGGCGAAAACTGTCTTAAACACTTTAATGCGACAAAGTAATAACAAGGTAGCCGTGCGGTTAGGCTCACGTATAACAGACGACTGGCAAGATGGCGCCGACACAAAAAAATCGGCGGGTATGCCTCAAATACTACCCTCTAAAAAAAAACAATTAAAATAAACATGAGCGCGTCCCTAACACTCCCCACCCTAGTGCTGGTCGCAGCACTCATCAACGACAGGAATAGGTGCGACGCGCGCCGCAGAACGCCGCCACGTCCCGGTCGCAGTCCTCACCTCGACCAGCCGAACGCGGCCGTCCTTCCCAGGGAATACCTGGGTCACAATACCTTTAGGCCATGTGTTACGTGGTGAATTGGGATCCACCACCAAAACTAAATTGCCAATTTGTAGAGGAGTTTGCTCACCTTGCCACTTTGTTCGTGGGATCAGGTCAGGTAAGATTTCTCTGATCCACCTGTGCCAATACATATCGGCTAGTCTCTGGGCTGTACGCCATTGCTTTCGCAGGTACAGATCAGAGTCGTCGTATGCTCCAATGACGGGCAAGTTCGATGATGTACCCAGGAGGAAGTGGTTTGGGGTGAGAGACTCGACAGCGCCTGGCTCAACAGACACGTGCATCAGGGGACGCCCGTTGACAATATTTTCCACCTCTGCCATCAGCGTGTTCAGTACTTCGTCCCGTGGTGCACGCTCGTTCAAAATGACCTTGAGCGAGGTCTTAACACTGCGAATGAGTCTCTCCCACGCCCCACCCCAATGGGGACTTGCAGGCGGAATGAAACTCCATTCCATCCCATTGTTGACCCCTTCAGCTTGCAGTACTTTAGTATCCAGGGCCTGCATCGACCGCTGTAGCTCAGTAGCAGCGCCTCTCAGATTAGTACCGTTGTCAGAGTACAGGTGACACGGCCAGCCACGCCGTGCAGCCATTCGACGCAGCGCCATGATGAGCGAGTCAGTTGTGAGGGAGGCAACCAGCTCAATGTGAATCGCACGAACGGTTAAACAGGTAAATAGGGCCCCGTACCTCTTCTCCCTGCGTCTACCAACAGTAACCTCCAGTGGTCCAAAAAGATCCAGCCCGCAGTGTGAAAATGGCCGCTGGTGGTGCGCCATCCTAGCTCTGGGCAGGTCTCCCATTCGTGGCACCAGTGGTCTGCTCTTGCGTATCCTGCACAGCATACATCGCGATGACACAAATTTAATGGCTGGTCTTAGTCCCAAAATCCAATATTTTTGCCTAACCTCGTTAACCACGGTTTCTTGGTAACCGTGAGCGGCCTTGACGTGGTAGTGACGGATGATCAGCCTTGCTATTGGATGTCGACCGTCCAAAATCACCGGCTGCTTCATCTCTAGGGCCACGTCTGTCGCGGCGTCAATACGCCCACTCGCGCGCAGCAGGCCATGCTCATCCAATTTGGGAGATAAATTTAACAACCGACTGCTACGGTGCAATGGTTTTCCTTTACTCACACAGCTCAGCTCATCAGCGAAGGATTCGGCTTGAGCGTATTGTAGCAGCAATCGCTTAGCTCGCTCCATTTCGTTGCAGTCAATTCGACCCGAGTGTCCCCTGCATAACGCGATAAATTTCAGCACCGCCGCGGTGGCGCGCGTTAGGCGCAGCCAGGAAGAGAACCGTTGCGGGTCCGGTACGGGCAAGCAAACAGGGTCGCCTTGTACGACCGCTACGCACTCCAAGTTCGCGCTCGGTTCTGGTAGAATAACATCCCGCGGCCACGAACACTCGTCGCTGTATAAAAACGTCGGGCCCGTAAACCACTCACCTTGCAGAGACTGATCGAAATTTTCCCGCGTAGCTAAGTCCGCAACGTTCAACTTAGTGGGAACGTACCTCCATTCGTTTACGCGGGTCAACTCGTCAATTTCACCCAGACGGTTTGCCTCGAACGTTTTATACGTACGCGTGTTATTGCGAATCCAATGCAGAACAGTCGTTGAGTCGCACCAGAAATAACGGCGTACTGGAGTAAGTTTATGCTCTTTTTCAATAGTACTAGCTAATCTTGCGGCTAACAGCGCTGCTTGTAGCTCGGCTCGTGGCACCGTTAGTGGTTTGACAGGCATAACTCTGCACTTGCTAAGGATGAAAGTTACATTAATTAAACCATTGTTTACCCATCGCCAATAACCTACAGTACACATAGCTTGCATTGATGCATCGCTAAATATATGCAATTGTAGGTCATAATAATCAGCTGATGTCGTAGCGCTGGTAGACGGTGCTACGATTTCGTAGCTCGTAGCTCGCTGCGTAGACGCACAGGGCGGCCGCGGCGGAGCGGGCGAGAGGGGCGGTGTAGTTGCTACGTGTCCGGCAAGCGGTGCGTCTTGCCTCTCACTCGCGCGCCCGGCCTTCGTGCGCCCGTCACTCTCGCACACATGCGCGGCCGCTTTATAACACCTAGGAATGCGAGTGTTGTTTATTACCTTAAGTAGGTCAATCCATTTTTGCCATTTATAGTAAATCTCATCGGGAATGTAATCGTCCCATCCGATATTTCAGTGCCTCCAGTGAAAAAGGGAATAACTCAAAATCCCTACTTTTCAGTAGAGGCAAAAAACCTTTCTTTCGTCGTTTTTTAGGTCTTTAGATATTTTTTATGGTTTCAAGCTTTAGGTATAGGTTACAGCTTTCGTTTAGTGGGTATTGCCTTTAAATTTAGTTATTCTATACATATATTTTTTAAGTTTTTTCTGAGTTATGCTCTTAGTCACAAAACCATAATGGCATAACATGAATTGTGTTAGTTAATACTGTGATACCTTAAGCATAAGACGACTTATTCCCTTAAGTACGACTGTTCTATGGTTACAACAATACTTATTCTACCCTAGTTATGCCTTTATGTACTATATTTATGTCCAAATTGTTAAGGAACAACACAAGTTGTGTCTTTTTGTAAAAAAAAATAACTGCAGATGTGTCTTTAGGATGTATGTTTTTTCGAGTTAAAAGCACTTGTACCTTTAGACTTATAAAAAATTGCAGATAAGTAGAAATATGCCTTTAGAAACGGTGAGTTATGCCCATAGCGTAATCGAAAAAACTAAGTGAGAGGATAGCTAGAGATATGTCCTTTTGTCACAATATGTAACCAAACACGCTGAATCCAATGGTGCAATAAAAGCATAAGGGCATAACTCGTCTTATCCCCCTTTTCACTGGAGGCACTGATTTAATCGCCAAGTGTCTTGTAGCATGATGCGGCCTTGAATGGTGAAAGGAGCTAAAAATCCTAGAACGTCAAAAATAGACATTATTACCTTAAGCATAAGACGTTTTGTAGGTCGTTCCTCACCATTAATTATATTCTCGGGTATTCGCTTTAAAGACACATCGAACCCCAACATGTCATCGGCGGGAAACCAAATGAGACCTAAGGTACGCTCGCTCCCGAACTGCTGGCCGACCTTGAACCTTACTGCAGCTTTACCGAGGGTCTCCTTTGGCACGCTCTCCAAAACGGCGACGCTGTTACTAGTCCAGTTTCTTATTTCGAAGCCGCCTGACTTATGAATCTCGCTCACATTTTTTACCATTTCGATGGCCGTAGCTTCGTCGGGGAGGCTGTGGATATAGTCATCCATGTAGTGAGAGTTGCATATCGCGTCAACCGCCGCCGGCATCGACGACTCATATCGCCGCGCGTTCTTATTTTTAATGAACTGAGCGACAAAGGGCGAGCAGCTAGCCCCGAAAATAAGAGACGTCATTACGTACGTTTTTATTTTTTCTGTGGGCGTGTCCCTCCACAGAAACCTTAATGCGTGCTGATCTTCGGTGTGGATTTTTATCCTCAGGAACATGTCCTTGATGTCACCTGTTACTGCAATCCTATGTTCCCTAAAGCGCAGCATTATACCAAGCAGCGATGACAACAGATCAGGCCCTGTGAGAAGATAATCATTAAGGCTCCTGCCGTGTACCTTAGCAGCCGCATCGAACACTAGTCGAAGCTTCTCCTTGTTGGGATTGTCCACGCCGAAGTGGGGCAGGTACCACGTCCTCGGCGCGTCCCCTCCATCCTTCAACTCCATCGCGTAATCATTATGCAATAAATGATTAATGCGTTCTCTATACCTATCAGAGAAACCCTTATCCTTCTCCATCTTCTTCTCGATGGTCTTCATCCTGTGCAAAGCGCTAGGGTAGGCGTCCGGCATGGGGGCGCGCTCCCCGCGCTCCCCCCGCCAGGGCAGGCCGACGCGCCAGCGGCCCCCCGCGAGCGCGGCCGACCGCTCCAGCTGCGCGACGGCCCGCGCCTCGTCCGCGTTCTGCCGCGGGGGCCCCGACACGCCTAAGCATTCGATGGCAAACGATCTACGTACCTCCTCGTGTATTTCTCGCAGAAGGTGTTCATCCGTTGAAGCGTCATTCTCCTGCGAGTCACCTGAGATGAATAAATTAGTGTGGACGTCGGTGGGCGGGCGCCGCCAGGGCGGGCGGCTGCCCTGCGGCACGCACACGTTGCCGTGCACGCACCAGCCCAGAGGAGTGAGTGTAGCGGACGGCTCATTTAAATTCCTACCCAGCCTAATTTTTAAAGGTAATAATAAATGTTGATTGTCTTGTCCTATTAACAACTCGGGCTTTACATCATCGGTACATAAATAATCTGTGATATCCGTTAAGTAGGAACAAGGAAAACAATTCAAAATAGATAAACTTTGCAAAGGTAGGCTTAGCTCATTAATACAGCGCATTTTTATATTATGAACCTTATTGTCTATACCACTTAGGTCCACATTCATAATGGTAGCATCACACTTCAGTTCGTTATTATTAAAGGCGCCGCGCACGCGCATCGTCTCGGAGCGACCGCGCAAACCCGCGCGGCGAGCGAGGTCGGCGCTTATGAGCGACACCGACGACCCGTCGTCGAGTAACGCGGTACTGTCTATAACACCATTAGGTCCGTGCACGCGTATCGGAACCACTTTTAATAAAACTTTGCGGTCGTTTAAGTTTACATGTGTCACTATTTCTACAGTACTTGAATCAGCTGATCGCGGTGCGTCTTGTTTTTCTTGCGTAGTACCGCTGCCAGGATCTCGATTTTGCGCGTAGTGAAGTAGCCGATGATGAGACTCGCCGCATCCTTCCTTATCACAAGCAGGCGCGGAGCAATCATCACGGTTGTGTCGCGACACTAGGCATTTATAGCACAACCCGTTACGCTTTATATGCCGCCACCGATCTTTTCGTAACGCCCGTTTAAACTGTTTACACTCTGTTAAAATGTGCGTAGCAACACGGCAAAATAAACATTTATTATTGTCACTCGGCCCCGGCGTCGATTGCAGTAGTACCGTTTGCGGGCGACCGAAATTATTATTCTCACTTCTACTCGCACTTTTATGTTGCATATGTTGATAGCCGGTGTTCCGAACGTCAGTGAAATGTATGTTCGCCGTTGTGGTAATCTTCACTGCCTCTTCGTTCAAGAAATCTCCCAGAATTTCCAACCGTGACTTCTTGCCTTTGTTTATGATAGGAAAACTGTAGTCAGACCATTTAGATATGAGCACGGTAGGTAATTTCGATAAAATAATAGAAACGATGTTTACTCCCTGTAGGTACTCATTGCGGCCGACGGCGCGCACTGCTGCTATAAAATTTTGTACTTTTACGGCGAAACAGACGATGTCTTTATTGTACTCCACTGACATAGGCGGTAATCTCTTGAGGCCCTGCATGATCTTGTTAATAATACAGTCTGGGTTTCCAAATAATAATTCCAGCGTTTTTATAACTATATCTGGCGATGTTGCACTAATCATAAGGGCGGAGACTGATTCCTTGGCGGGTCCGGTGAGGCATTTCCTCAACCTCCATAAGTTTTCCTTGGCGGTGAATCCGCACACTTCTGTGGACTCCTCATAGGTCTGCTTAAATTGTAGCCACTCTAACGGGTCTCCAGAGAAATTCGGTAGATCTCTCGGGGTACAAATACGGCTAAGCAGATTATTATTAGTCCCGTGAACTGCCGTGGCGGTGGTTAAATTGTGAATAGCACTAGCCAACATGCGAACTGTTCCATCAGAGGCGCCGCGGTCGCCGGGCGGCGGCGGGGGCGGCGGTGGCGGTGAGCCCTGTTGGTTTCCATTATCGTGGGCTCGCTGCTCATTTTCGGGTTCGCGATGACTTTGATCCAACCATTTTTCCACTTCACGATGATTTTCCACTTCACGTTCAGTGTGCGGGTCTTGTTGTGGACTGTAATTTTCGTCGTTCTGTTCCATTAAGTTAGCTAAATCCAACTCAAGCTTCTTATCTATGAGCTCCATTTGAATTTCTGCCTTTCGTCTAGCCGCTTCTAGCTCCAGCTGTTTCCTCCTGACTACCACAGATGACGACGACGTGCGCGATGACGTAGACCATGCCCCGATGCGCGCGACAGGCTGCTGCAGTATGGAATTTTCCGCCTTGATGCTGCTGTTGCCTGCCACATTAAGTGCGTGGCTAACGGTCGCTTGTTGTTCGTCCTTCTGGTCAACTCCCTCAGTTAGTTTCGGAGGCACTTGTTGCTGCTGTTTGCTGTCTTCGATTTCTTTGTTCTCGCGCTCCTTACGCGTAGTGCTACGAGTGCTGACCATCTTCACTGGCGTGTGAATCATCAGATCCGGTTCGAAGACCACTTTGTAGGGTATGCTTGATGGTGCGTACTCGTAGATAAAAAGGCGAAAACTGTCTTAAACACTTTAATGCGACAAAGTAATAACAAGGTAGCCGTGCGGTTAGGCTCACGTATAACAGACGACTGGCAAGATGGCGCCGACACAAAAAAATCGGCGGGTATGCCTCAAATACTACCCTCTAAAAAAAAACAATTAAAATAAACATGAGCGCGTCCCTAACACGAAGGTAGTTTTGATGATGTAAAGTTTAGTGAAGTTAGGTTTGATGAGGTTAGGTTTGCCGAAGTTAGGTTCTGTGACGTTAAGTTTGACAAAGTTAGGTTTCACAAAGTTAGGTCTCACAAAGTTAGGTCCCACAAAGTTAGGTTTCGCAAAGTTAGGTTTCGCAAAGTTAGGTTTAGCGAAGTTAGGTTTGACAAATTTAGGTTTCGCAAACTTAGGTTTAGCGAAGTTAGGTTTGACAAATTTAGGTTTCGCAAAGTTAGGTTTAGCGAAGTTAGGTTTGACAAATTTAGGTTTAATAAAGTTAGGTTTAGCGAAGATAGGTTCTTTGATTCATTGTGTAAACCTAAACATTGTGTTTCAAGAACTTTTGTTGATACATGTAAGGTCTAAAAAGTTCTGTTCTGGAACTAAATATCATTAAAATATTTTGACGATTCGTATTTTCGACACTACTCGGTGACTTTCCGCGATCTCGGCTGTTACAATATTTGCAATGTGGCTGAAACTTCAAGGTAATTTATTACCTGTTTTCAACGTGATAAGTACCGGATTTGGTAATAGTTATATCCCTATATCTGTTTTCGGTCAAATGTCGTGATGTTATTATTTGTATAATAATCTCAGTTTTACGACAAATTTATGTACTGAAACACATTAGCTCTATGTTTTGACACCAGGGCTTGCATTCCTTCATACTCAGAACTCAAAATACGCGCAAAATTTTCGCCCGCCACTCCCACCCACCAGGCGCTAGCCTGGCTACATAACCTCGGTCGGTAGGTATTTAACACGTTATTCTCATTTTTCGCCTATCCCTTTATATGATTCCTTTGCAAGTTGTATGTTTCTAATAGTACTTACTTTCACACACATTTTAACACAAGTTTCGTTATCATATCACTTTATTTGCCGCAGATATTCGACTTTTATCGATTTTTTGACTCAAAATTTACCTTCAAATCCTTCCAATTTGCAAATCTCGAGTCCGATTATGCTCTGCGCTGGTAAAGATGATATTGACATTCATAATGTTCATGTACGATGGTAAACATAATGCTTCGAATACATATTTCTTTTTTTACTACATTTTATTCACAGTTTTACGTATTTTTTTTATAAAATAATTAACTTGATAATCTGTCCTATTTGCTTTAGTTTTAAGCTTATTGTATATTATTTAAATTTTAAATCATTTTAAAAGCCTAATATATTTCTTTACCTGTTGAAAATATAAAAAAGTGTGAGATTCATTACGGTATATTTGCAGGTGACAACTAGCTACGTAGGGTGAAATGTCAAGCAAATATTCTCTCTGTATTAAATAAAATACAATACAATACAAAGACTCTTTTCACCTCTCTAAAATTAGGGCAATATAGCCTTACGAGGGGGGAGTAAAGTGAATACTTTAGTCCCTAGGGAGTAAAACTAATTTTTTTTTTTAAATTTACTTCGAATGACTTAGATAAACTCAAACAGCCAGTTACTTGCAAAAATAAGATTGTGTGTGGACCATTTTCATGACGCATATGTTACTTGTGTATGGACCATTTCGCCGATGCGATTTTGTTGTATCTGTGTCTGGTTGGAAAAAAATACTTACCGTGAAAACTTTGAAATTGTTGTAGAGCGTTAATCGTAAACGATTAAAATTAAATTGATTATTCTTACAATTTCGTCGTGACAATAAAAGTTATGATGTCGAGCAAAGAGCAAAAGACATAATTGAAAAACTTTTGCCGCCGTAATCTAGAAAGATTTATTTTTATTCTTTGATTAAATCTTTTTTAATAAACTGACTATTTTTTTCTTGCAATCGATATGAAAAATAGAGTTTTCACCACGAGACTAAAAGTCAATATAAACCCTCGGATAAATAGACACCCTCGCTAAAGCTCGTGTGGCACCTTGGGTATATATTGGCTTATTTTAGTCCCTCGATAAAAAATATACTATTATTGTACACCAGCAATAGTAAGCGATACAGAAAACAGATACACAGAGACAAAAAAATTACAAGGTAAGCAATATAGTGGGCAATATAGAGCGATCACTTCCAGGCAACCTTTTTTACAGAAAGAAGAAAGGACTAGTTTATAATAGGTGGTGCATCAAAAGTAGATCAGAAAATTAAAACTTAACAAAAATATATTCACGAACGAATATACGTCTAAAATAAATACAGCGTGTATTTTTAATACTACCTCAAACTTTAAGAACAGTTAGTGAAGGCCCTAATAATCACATTTTATTGTTTTAGTAATAAATGTAGACTTATTATTTTCCTTACAAAATTAATTAGCACGCAATGTATCGTTATGCGATACTACTTTGTTTTTATTCAAAACGTCGCACTTGTGGACGTGACAGCTGTCACAGAACGCTTCTCTCTCGTATCAAATTATTGTACGCATTAGGTACATTGCTGCTCGAAAATATTTCAAAAATTAATTACGCTCTGTTAGTTAATTCTAAATTAACAATTTGTTTTGATATCGGTTCACATCACTTAAATCTTCGTCTGGTTACAGTTTGAGGTAGTATTAAAAATACACGCTGTATAGGCAAGAAGATAAACAGCAAGAAATAAATAAATAAATTGTTATAAATCTAATTATTACAAGATGACAGATATAGCTCCTTAAGCATAGATTTAAATAGTGACAATGATTTTGCGTCAATCGGTAAGGAATTCCACAACCGAATAGCCTGGACATTAAAAGAATACACATAGAATTTGGAGTTAGATAGAAGCACGGTAAGGAGAAAGTTCTGAGAGCATCGAATAGAAGTTACGTAGCTAAATCGCTCTGTGAGGTAGCGAGGAGTTGCAGGGTTAAAGAGAATGCCGTAAAGTAGGTGGAGAATGTGAGAGTTACGGCGAAGGCGGATTGGGAGCCACTTGAGAGTTGTGATCGAGGCAGTATCTTATTAAAATAGCTAAATTAAATTTAGAATTATATTAGCGACAATAATTAATTAGAAAATGTGTGCTTCGATGTCGCTGCTCCGGTCAAGTAAGCGAGTGCCGTTACCCTCCCCGCGCGAGTCCTCTCGCGTAGACAGGTCATGACATCGCATAACTCCGGAGTAACACTCCTATCGCAATTTAATAGCAATATCTTGTATTGTTACTGAATTAGGATCACAGTAGTTAAGGACCTTTAGTTTTGGATTTAAGTTATTATTGTTTAACTAGCTTTTGCCCGCAACTTCGTCCGCGTGTTCTTTCCATGAAAATTTCTATACAATCTTTACCCCCCATTTTATCCATTTCATATATGCAGATAATTTTTGATCGAAATTGAAAACTTATATACCTATTTTCATAGTTCTAAGTCCAGAAATGACAAAATTTCCATACAAAGTTTACCCCTATTTTACTCCCTTAGGGGAGAATTTTATCTATTTCACAAATGCAGATAATTTTTTATTGTAATCGAGAACTTATACACCTAGTTATTTTCATACTTCTAAGTCCAGAAATGAGAAAATTGCATATAAGCTTCACCCCCCTATTTCACCCCCTTAGGGGATGAATTTACAAAAATCCTTTCTTAGTGCTCACTTACGAGTACATCATAAAAGGAACCTCTGTGCCAAATTTCAAGTTTCTAGGCCGAGCGGTTTGAGCTGTGTGTTGATATATAACCCAGTGAGTCAGGTTTGCCTTTTATATATATAGATTAGCGTTGTTAAGTTATTTTTAAGATTGAAAATAGTAAAATATATGATAGAAATATTCATTCAGGAGACGCTGTAACGATTACGTTACAACCTATTGAAATTTTCGTCGAGGTCGTGGGGGAGGCTTCAATAGAGAGATCTCTCTCCAGGCAGGTGTTATGCCTGGGGAACGAAGTCCGAAGGACGAGTGTCAGTAGTTGTATATACGCGTCCGAGTTGTGAAACTTCGATAGCGCGATGTAGAACATGTGTGGAGTTTTTATATGTGCTCGCTAGATAGCGCTAGGAGTAGCTACAAGGTAAGCCCAGGAAATTCTGCTGTTGTGGGCAGGTGCACCATCTTGTTGAAAATGATGGAGAGATAAGAGAACGGTTACGCGTCTTTTACTTGTTGAAACTAAACAGTAAGCACCTACTGTAATGTTCATTAAAGAACTTGTGTAGGTACTAAATATATATTCTTTATGGATATCAGAAACTATAAAAGATAGCGAAATCTGTTTTTGGGAACCATGGCTTTAATTTTAGATAAAATAAAAATGGCATTAATTTTTTTTATTTAACTCGTACATACACCACATTAGGGAGTAAAATAAAAAAAAATGCCATTTTTATTTTCTCTCTACTGACCCATTTGGATTGATAATTCTGTATACATAGTTCTTCGTACGTGTTTGTAGCTGAAATCTTTCTAAACGGCTGGATTAATTCGAAAGAAATGTTGTGAAGATACTTCAATAGGTTTCTGGATGGTTTGAAAATGCAATCGGAGCCGGCAGCTGGCGCTGTTGTCGGCATGTCAATTGATGTCATCTGTCGTGTTTAATGTGCGCTCTTTCTCGGCATCGGCGAGACATCTGCCGGGTCCGCTAGTTATACTGGTGACCTTAGCCTCTGGACAAATACGAATACTACTGGCTTAGCAAGATATTTAAAACCAAACTGCAAAGTATTTTAACAATCAGTTCAATATTTACCGAAAAACTAACGGTTTTCGATGTATCACTTTGAAGCAGCCTGTGTATTTGGATGATCTGATTTCATAGATTTTTTTTCTTGTCTAATTAAGCAAATAACTATTTTAAGATATTGCTAAGTGTCAGTCTTATCCATGGTTTCATTATTTGTCCAGAGGCTAAGGTCAACTCGTATAGCTATAACATGGGCCATAATAGTAGATTATTGTCGTGGCCGGGAAGTAGGCAATTGCTGGCTGAGTATGAGTATTAAACGGACGAGCTTGCGAGTCCGTTTAACTAATACAAAGCCAGCAATTGCTCTTCCGGCCGAGACTAAATATAGCTTTTCTCAAAAATGGTGAAGAAAAACTACATCAGAATAAACTTTAAATACTTTTCTGTGGATTTTGCCGGAAACAAATTATTTATTGCCACATTAGCTGCGTCTTGTAACTCTGGTGGTGTACATTCAACATCGCTTGAACTTGAACTCATTTTCTAGAAATGACGTTATTTTATCTGCTACGACATATTTACACAATCGATTCAAATGCGCATTTTCTTGAATTTATATTAGGTATATAACGATATATGTATTTTATACACAGTTCAGTTCACCTTCACTTGAAAATATATAATTTTTTTTAATGGTTTCCCGACTTCTTTCATAGAAAAAAAAATTGAGGTGTATTTTTTGACCGAAAATATCACAAGCTGTTTAAGACACAATAAAAAAAGTCCGGGGTTCCATCAAATGATTGATACCGGGCATTCAAGTTGGCCGTATAGGTACGACTCGTGTCAACTCATTACCAACCATGGCCATTTTAACTTTTTAATATGTTTGCGACTCGACAATAATGGAATTTGTATGCGACATTACTGTCGAGCTAGCGAGTCTGCAATGTGTTTTAACTTTTTGATTCGCTGACCATAAACTATACCTTCTGATATGTAAAGAATAATGTCAACTTTTACGGTCATTTTTGAGAAAAAAATTATTCGACGGCGCCGGCGACGCCGGGAACATCGCAACAATAAAAGAAACATAAGCAACTTAGGTAATTATTTATTAACCACTCCATAAAGCGAGTCCAAAATCCTTACAACCGAAATAATATATTTGTACAAATGATCCGTGAGGCTACGAACAGAGGGTCGGGGCCGCGGGCGGCGCGGGGGGCGCGGGGTGCGTCAGCGCGGGCGGCGCGGGCGGCAGCGGCGGCGGCTCGGGCTCGTCCAGGTCCAGCGCCGCGTCGATCATGGTCGTGTCGTGCAGCAGCCGCCGCCGCGCCGCGCTCAGCGCGCCGACCCCCGCCCCCGCCCCGACCCCCGCCCCCGCCCCCGTGACCCCCGCCGCCGCGCCCGCGCCGACCGTCGCACCGCCGATGCACACCTCTGCAACAACAATACAACAGTGTTACGGTTACAGTACACGGAGTGATCCATGATTTAGGAACATTAGCATTAGGGCATGCACCCGGTTCCACGAATACATACGAATACCTCAAAGAAACCGGGTATTACCCGGTTCCTTGAGGCACTCGCGGAACCGGGTGCATGCCCTAATTAGCATCGATTTTTTTCTCATTGTGAGGAGACCTGCGCCCAGCGGTGGGACATAAATAGGCTGGCGTGATAAAGTTTTTGATTAATAGTATTTTATGCAACTGTATCGTAATAAGGGTCCTTAAAACACGAGTGTGGTTTTATAAAACGAGGCCTAGCCGAGTTTCATAATAGGGTCACATGAGTGTTTTAAGGCCTAATTACGTACAGTTGCATACAATATTTTATCTACATCCATATATTAAATCCTCTATCACGTGTTCAAGAATCATTGAGAATGACCTGCATGAACGAGAACTAGGTAATGGTAAGGTAGTTAGGTATGTCTGTACCCTGCGCAGCGCGCACCGCCCCACCCCTGTAATGATGTATGGAATCTCATAACGATACTGATATCAGTATCGTTATGACCATTACGATACTGCCGTGTTCATGATATCGTAATGCTGGTCATTATCTATGGTTTTTGAACGCATAATGGAGGATTTACTACATGGGTATAGATAAAGTTTTTTTTTAGCAGTCAGGTATTCTGTTTTTCCTTGTGTCATTTTTTTTATTGCTATTTCTTTTGTGAAATTTAAAGCTCGTTTAGACCTGCAAGAAAAACCATCCAAGTTCCATTACGGCGCTCGATTAACCACTACCGTCGTAACTATCGACGTGAAATCGAATAGATTATATCTACGCAATAACAGCGAGGAGACATCAGTCGGCTCGGCTCCCCCGGCGCACGACCCCGGTAACGTGGAGAGTTCGTGAGACATCGTCCAGGTATATCCTGTCTTTTAGGACTTTTTAGTATTTTCCAAGGAATAAAAAAAAACAATGTATATTAGCTGTCGCTCTGCGTCGATTTTTAAGGCGGCGTTGCTACCAGAGATGTGCGAGCAAAGTGTATTTCATGAGCCAATGGAGAAGTTTCTTTCGTGTATCCTAGCTCCGCTGAACTGTTCCCGCTAGAGCTGTGCTGTGCACGTTTCCCGCACACCTCTGGCGCCGGGCTCAGCGCGTGGTACTGACCGCGCAGAGGCGTGGGGTCGAGGTCCAGGCTGTGGTTCATGTAGGCGTGGCGCGCGTCCCCCGCGCCCCCCGGGCCCCCGCCGCCCCCGAGGCCCCCGCCGCCCCCCGGCCCGCCCGCGAACAGGTTGCTGCAGCTGCCGCCCAGCGAGCCTGCAATGTTACAACAACAGTTAACGATTCGCACAGTACAATCAGAACTAGTGGCCAACTGGCGCGGCGAGCGTGTGGAGAAGCAATATGAGTGTGGGTAAGTGCTTCTTAAAAAGAGAAAAAGTAAAGGTATTGCACAACTTTATGGTATAAGGTCACCCATGGTCAGTTCATAATGTTAATAGTATTTTATGCAACTGTATCGTAATAAGGGTCCTTAAAACACGAGTGTGGTTTTATGAAACGAGGCATAGCCGAGTTTCATAATAGGGTCACATGAATGTTTTAAGGCCTAATTACGTACAGTTGCATACATTTTATCTACATCCATATATTAAATCCTCTATCATGTCTTCCGCAAACCATTGAGAATGACCTGCATGAACGAGAACTACGTAATATTAAGGTAGGTATGTCTGTACCCTGCGCAACGCGCACCGCCCCACCGCTGTAATGATGTATGGAATCTCACAACGATACTGCCGTGTTCAAAATATCGTAATGCTGATCATTATCTATGGTTTTTGAACGCATAATGGAGGATTTACTATATGGGTGTAGATAAATATCCAAAATGAATGAATTTCGAGCCCAATTCTTTAACAATTTCACTGTCACGCGTTGGAAAAGAGCAGTCCCCGTGAAGCAGACCGATGACTGACACGACACGTGGCAGCTCTACAAGGGTGGAGTGTTTATGTATGGAGAAAAAAAAAGGTGTTTAATCAGTCTCGAATACTTCTAAAAAGTTGCATATGAATTACTTTCTCACATAAATATTTTTTTATTATTTTTTCGACATATTTCAGTCGCGTACATACTTCACTTTAAAGATTTGATTTTTGAATAAAAATTTGGTGGTAGTGGTGGTGGAAGTGGTGGTAGTTGCGGTGGTAGTGGAAGTGGTATTGGTAGTTTTGGTAGTCTATTTAATTTAACAAATTTCCTCCGCCCTACTGTACATATCGCCACCGCTCTCAGGGTGCCGCGCGAGAGACGGTGCACATGAGTAGAGTTGTGCGCGGTCCGTTCTGTGGTAAGACAGGGAACGAGCGTCGCGCGAAACCTTCATAAACGCATCCTCGTCAGTTTCAGGCGTCGCACGTTCCACTGGTGGCTTTTAATACGCGAGTGCACGTAGATGTAACTCACCGTCTCTCGTGAAGGAGACGTGCGGCTGCAGCGTGAGGGGCGGGGTGGGCGCCTGCAGCGCGCGCAGCAGGGCGGGCGGCAGCTCGGGCTCGGCGCCCGCCAGCCCGCGCCGGTCGATGAGGCTGGGCGCCAGCGGCGCGCACAGCACGTGCCAGCAGTTGGCGCACGCGCCGCCGCGCGAGTACGGGTTGGCGCGCTGGGCGTCGCCGCGCCGCCCGCTGAACGAGCCCTTGATGTCCTCGTTGGTGGTCTGGTCGGTGGCGGCCAGGTACGTGTGGAAGCCGGCCAGGCCCAGCACGGACCACACGGCCAGGAAGCACACGGCGGCCGCCAGCGCGCTCAGCGGCTGCGCGCGCAGCGCCGCCGCCAGCCCGGCCGCGCGCGCCTCCAGCGCCAGCCGCGCCAGCGCGCACGCCAGCACCCACACGCACAGGAAGGCCAGCGACACCACGAACGTGTAGAACGAGCGGTAGTTGCGGCGCCCCACGCAGTTGCCGACCCACGGGCAGTGGTGGTCGAAGCGCTCCACGCAGTTGTCGCACAGCGAGCAGTGCGAGGCGCGCGGCGGCCGGAACAGCTTGCACGTGAAGCAGTACTTGAGCTTGACGGGCCGGCCGCGCACCAGCACCTCGCGCGCGCGCGGCGGCGGCCGCGCCGCGTCGCCCGGCGCCAGCGCGGCCTCGGCGGGCGCGGCGCGCGGCAGGATGCCGGGGTCGCTGAGCGCCGTGCGCAGCAGCGCGCCCAGCGCCAGCGCGGCCAGCGCGCCGCCGCCGGCCGGCAGCGCGGGCGACACGCGCCGCGCCAGGAACGGCCCGTCCACGGCCAGGTGCAGCGCCGCCGTGCCCGCCACCAGCGCCAGCGTCAGCACGAACACGCCGGGCGCCGGCGCCGTCATGAGCCGCCCGTCGCACCAGAAGCGGTTGCGGCCCGCGAACACCTCCCACTTGCGCGTCACGCGCCGCCGCGCCATCTCACCATGCCCGCCCTGCCCCGCCTGCCTCCCCCGCCCCGCCTGCCGCCCCTCCTCCTGCAACACGACCGCCGCCGGCATCACGCGGAGCCCACCTCACACCGACCTAGCACGAATGGATTCAACGAACTTTTGTAAGATAATAAAATAACTAACAGATGCACCACAATTACATATTTGAGTGAAATGTATTCAAATAAATTACTCGTAAAACACAGATACTTTCATTCGATCTATTCGTGCCAACTCTTGTGAATCAACCTGAACATTTCCGATTCAAAAGACGTAAGTCGTTCTATCATTTTGCGTAACTAACATAATTAGATAATTTATTGCATCAGACTTTACTTTAGTCAATTCAAGTGGACGATTTTTCATTTAGACAAAATGTCAGTAAATCTGACAATCTAATTACCTACCAAACATTGTTTTACGCGGTGGGTACGCTTGGTAATTAATTAGATATCTGATACTAAATTGATGTGCCTCAAACGCGTTTAACACGCATCATAATCATAAAACAATCAAACACTTAAATGAGTATAAATACTTATTATTAAAAAGGAATTAACATGACAATCTTAATTACTTGCACAGTGAATATTAAAAGTTAATTTACACTCCAGTACGGCGGCGTCATTGGTGGAGTAATAATGTTTATAGACACAGAAGTAAGCGGAAAGGGAATGTTAGAATAAGACAGAACAAACCTTTTTCGAGTAAGCTCCGCACACGGCTTTCAGGATGTGGTACCATACGCACATGCTCCGCGCGCCGTCATCTGCGGACAGGAAGCGAGCGTGAGCGGAGCGCGCGAGCCGAGCGCCGCGGGGGCGCTACCAATAACTAATGTAATAGTTTACTGCTATCGGCTCGATAATTTGACTAATACTTGTTAGCGGGAGATAATGATAGTAGTGATAAGATTAGGACGCGGACGTGGACGGTCGGCCCGCGCGAGCAGAGCGGCCGCGCTAGCGCTTGCCCTGTCGTTGCTCAATCAGCAGGCGCAATGACAATCTATACAAATACAAATACAAAAAACGTTACCAGACTATACCAGAAGTCTATATTGTCTAATATGACGATGCTCGCTATCACATTCAGTCACCATCATTTCTTGAACATGATTAATTCATTTCATTTGACAGAAAGAATCAGTGAAAGTGATTGAGATTTGAGTACCATGTTAGTTGTTATTTTTTATAAGTTAGGTATTAATATTTTTAACCTTGTTTATTCATTTATTTGGTTTAAATATTGAAATGTTATTTTTGATCCACTTCCAGTAGTCAGATCAACTTAAAATTTAGTATTTAGTTAGTTGCATGACAATGCAAGTATAGTCATGATCATGATTTATGGTAAAAAATTATCAATATCTCAGAGCAACTACTGTTGCCCACTCATGAATGTCAGTGATGCAACACCATAACAACTTGTTTCCCACCAGTAACATCACAAGTTGACAGCGTGTGTACACTAACTGAGAGGTGTTGCATTTGTAGACATGGTATTGTTTTCATTTCTATAGGTATACATACACACTTACATATTTACCTAACATACGCTTCCCTCACTCTCTAAGGTGCCTAATGGCAATGTCCACTCCATGCCTCTGATGGATACTAAAGTGAAGTGCAAGCATCAAAAGGCAGTCAGTGAAGAATGACACTACACTATTACCAAGTAAATGTAAATTGTCCTATGTAACTATTTGTAAATATGTAACATTAACAGACAAAAGACACCTGTGTAACAGGACAGCTGCCCTTGAAGCCAGAGTCATGCAAAACAGTTGGATCACAGCAAGCACAATAGCTGTAATGTGAGCATACTTTAACATTGTGATGAGAGTGGCTGGCTGGTGGGAAAAGGCCTGTTTTCCATTGTCCTGCCCAGTCATAAACAATACTTATTATATTACGGCCACAGCCCACAGGTCTGGGTCGTGATGCGATGATGTCATCACAGTTGCCTCTCGGCCATCACTAGCTGCCTGCACGACCTGCCTCAACTGATTTCTGTACAAAACTGGCAGCAAGTTCAAATTATAATTATGAGGACGGGACTCCAATTTCAAAAAGGGCGCCAGTGTGTCAGTCTGGAGACGAAGACCGCCATGCTACTAGGAAGACTGCGGACGACACGCGTCGTGGGCGCCTCGCTCGGAGCTCACCTGTCGCTCGCGCGCAGCATCCGCCCCGTGCCCAGGGAGCCCTGACGCGACGTCTTGACCTCTAATAAACACTCCCACGCGACACCACTTCACGACTCACTCGATCTACTGTTCGATAATCAATATTTTATGTAAACAAACTCTGCACACTATCGTGCTCCGTGATGATTATGTTCCCTACCAAATTATCGTTAAATAAATCAGTAAATAATAAATTCATTAAAACGTAAACGAAGTAACAAACTTTCTCTCGCTTTTTTTAGCTGTCGAACTCGAACTAAAATTACCACAGATTCAATCACATGATAATAAAAAAAAACGCTTAGCCGTGTTCATTAGACCGTCCGACCGTCGTGACATTTTGTACATACAAAACTTTTTTACTCGACAATATATTCGATTCAATAGTTTTTTACAAGATCTCTTTCAGCAATTTGAATGTAGGCGATGTGCGTATTTAATTATTGAAAATAATAATTGAATATCAGAATAATTCTGAGGTCCACCCACGGTCAACCTCCGGGCGGCTAACGAATCGAACGCGGAGCCGCCCGAAAAACCGTAACTCGAACGTCCCGAAAACGTCATCTCGACAGTGACAGTAAAGTGACACATTTCAATTTCAGCTGGAGTCGTCAGACGAGATGAGATGTCGTGTGTCGTAAGCCAGGCTAGGGAAATCGGGATACGACCGCATTAAAAGAGAATAAATTTTCAATCAAAAGTTCGGCGGTGACATGAGCGCTCCCGGTGTCGGTCGGTGCCGGTAGTGGGGCCGGGCGCGATGCGCGGCTGGGCGCGCTCGGGCGCGCTGGCGGCGCTGTGCGCGCTGTGGTTCGGCTGCAGCGCGCTGGGCAACGTGGTGGGCAAGCTGCTGCTGCAGGAGTTCCCGTGGCCCGCCACCGTGGCGCTGGCGCAGCTGCTGGGCGCCGCGCTGCTGTGCTCGCTGCTGCTGGCGCGCGAGCGGCCGCCGCCCGCGCGCGCCGCGCCGCCGCCCAGCGCGCTGCTGCCGCTCGCCGGCGCCAAGTTCCTCACGGCGCTCTGCTCGCAGCTCTCGCTCTGGACGGTGCCCGTCTCCTACGCGCACACCGGTGAGCGCTCGATCTCGGCTCCGTGATACGTATCGGTGGACGGTGGTATAACGCGGCGGGTGGTGTTCCAGTGAAGGCGACGACGCCGCTGTGGACGGCGGGGCTGGCGTGGGCGCTGTTCGGCGAGCGGCAGGCGCCGGGCGTGGCGCCGGCGCTGGTGCTGGTGGCGCTGGGCGTGGCGCTGGCGTCGGCCACGGAGCTGCAGTTCCACTGGGGCGGGCTGGCGGCGGCGCTGGCGGCGGCGGCGCTGCTGGCGCTGCAGCACCTGTACTCGTCGCGGCTGCTGGCGGGCGCGGGCTGGTCGCCGCTGCGGGCGCTGCGCGCGCTGTCGGCGCTGGCGGCGCTGCTGTTCGCGCCGGTGTGGCTGTGGCGCGACGGCGCGGCGCTGTGGCGGGCCGGGCTGCCGGCGCGCGCGGCGGCGCTGCTGGCGCTGGACGCGGCGCTGGCGGCGGCGGCGGCGGCGGCGGCGTTCAGCGTGCTGGCGCGCGTGTCGCCGCTGTCGTACGCGGTGCTGTCGTGCGGCAAGCGCGTGCTGGTGGTGGGCGGCTCGCTGCTGGCGCTGCGCAACCCGGCGCCGCCGCTGAACGTGGCGGGCATGGCGCTGGCGGCCGGCGCCGTGCTGCTGTACCAGCGCGCCAAGCTGCGCGCGCGCCACGCGCCGCCCGCCGCGCCGCCGCTGCTGCCCGTCTGACCGACCTGTGTCTGCGTGTTTTGTAGCAAAATATTAGCTAGCGTTTTCAAATATTTACAGGGTGATATGCGATGAGGCGCCTTCGTTATCTGTGAATCGCGAGAGGCGCTTCGCTCTTTGAGAGAATGGACTCAATCTTCGTGTTTTCTGTATAGAGCGAGACGTTCTAATAGATCTCGATATCCTGGAGCGCCGACTCACTTTTTACTTATTTTACTAGGCTAAAACTGCTACTAGGTCCGGCGCCCACTATCGACACGGCATGGCGGGGCACGACTGTCAAGGTACCTCGGTAACGTGAGGCATAGCGCGGAAGTATTCGATAGCGCAGGGCATACCTAAGAACGCCTTGGCATCGCTTGAAAGTCTTCGATAGCGTAAAGCATATCTAAGGACCTAAGGACGCAACTCTCGGCTACCTGTAGTTTCGGCAACCTAGGGGCACGCACGCCGAGCCGTTGATTCACCCAAAATCTTTTTAGCCTTGAAGCCTTTCTGGCCGTTAGTTTTTCTTCCTCATCAGCAGAAATAGCAATGAGCACGAGGTCCCAATCCATTGCGAATACGACTGGTCGCTTGCAACGTTACCACCATTCTAAATTTAAGCCAGGGACCAGACTGTTGTGGTGCCTCCCTGAGCAGACTGCAGACCTCTGAATGCTTGAGAATGCTCGGCATTCCTAAGCACACCTCAGCATCCCTGAGAACTCCTCGGCAATTATCCCCATGTCGTGCAGATAGTGGGCGCCGGGCCTTAGTTATATATTTTTTAATCAGACTAGTGCCCCCTCTCAGCGGTTTGCTTGTTACATAACATCCTGTACATTATAGGTAGGTTTAATTTTTATCTCCTAATATTTTTCTATTAATTTCATCTTGCTTAGTTTAGCAAACAGTGTCAGTAGGTAACAGAATGATTAAACATCCCAAACAGTATTAAACACTTGAGTATTAGTACTATTAGTGACGAACCCTTATAAATTGTCATTGATTTCCAAACCCATTTGATGCTACAAATTGCTCTCGCATTGTATTTTAGCAGAGCTGGAGAGCCACCCAGGGCTAATGAAATGCCCGTGCCCCTGCCTTGCCTGCCCTGCATTTGCCCCTGAACTTTTAATCATGCTCTTATAATATGAACAAATTAACAAAGGCAACATGCACAATCTGTGCCTACTAAAAGTATAAAATTAGAATAGAATTGATTTATTTGGTGTTAAAAAAGTTTGTATATGAAATCTTAATCAAAATACAACAGTAGTTAACAAAACACCAGAATGGATGCCACTCAGCAAATGCTGATGTCTCAATTTCTTCAGTCATGGTGCTGGTTTTCAGGGCAACCAAGGATAGCAAAATACTAACCAAACTGAACATCACTTCAGTAATAAAGTTGTAAAACTTGTATCAGAGTAATTGTTACATCATTATTATTATTTTTTTTATTTTGTTAAGATTCAGATTTTTTTTTATATGTATGTATATTGGTCAGCACACTTGATACGCCTTGGAACGACTCTAATCTGATAAACAAGCTAAAGACCAACAAACAAATTCAATTTCAATCATGAATTTAGTGAATTCGTTGACGACGCCTTGGAATACTAGTTCTCTTGTTTTTTTGTTGTTGTAGATAAATAAATAAAAATACGTATTAAAATAGTAATATGATACCTAAAACATTTTGTATGACAATTTGTATTTTTAGGAATATAAGAATATATCTATTTTTTTTTATTTTGAATTCATAGACAAATATACTATGTATATGATTCTTTCTCTGTCTATTCTGAATTAGTCTTCATTTTGTTATTGCGCTTGCAGACAGATTCTGTAGTAAACTATTTTTGTGAATTAATGAGTATATAATAATTTGTTTTTTATTCTTGTTTGATTATAACCTGCCCTGCCCATCCATATTACATACTATAAATAACCAAACAGAACAGCACAGACATTTTTTTATTTATCCTATCATCTAAACCACAGAGTACGTAATATTCTAAACTATAATTTCGCTTTATTTCTCAAATGTTTATAGGCAAACCGCGTAACTGAGTCCTCGCCTGCGCGGTAAAGGGGCGCGGGGGTAGGATGACAAAGGGGACTGAAGGAGGTGCGGGCGGCAGGCGCTTCTTAGCACAGCTCATTCCGCTCGCCGCCCGCACCTCCTTCAGTCCCCTTTATCATCCTACCCCCGCGCCCCTGTACCGCGCAGGCGAGGACTCAGTTACGCGGTTTGCCTATAATAGTAGGGGAGCCCAAGAGGGGATTTTGCGTTTTACTCGAGCGCGTCAGAAAATCATATAGGGAGAATCTTTGCTCCATGTAATGTACCCCCATCATACATGATGAACCCTAAATATAGGGGCGTGCGTTGAGGGTAGCCGATCAGATTAGAAAAAAACATCAACCCTTAGAAAAACTCGAGCGCGGGAGATTCGATTTGTGGCATTCGAAGATGGCGGATGTGGACCATGTCCAATTTTGGTATTTCTGCTTCTTTGGCTATTTGAAGTATAATTTTGATAGTGTTTTATGCGGCGATTAACCTTAACAGTGAACAGTGATCACAAAATTCGATATTGCTCTCGTGTCTGACATTTTTTAATGCGCAAGTTGTTTCCGCGTGGTTTTTGGAATTTTGCTATCAAGTTGCAAAAACTACTATCACCGTACTACGTGAAGAAGAATATATTTATCTTTTTTTAACTGACATTGGTCCAAGCCTTAAAGGCCGCCATTAAGGAGAATAATAATAATAATAACTCGAGCGCGTCAGATTAAGACAAGGCAATTTAACTACTTAGAGAAAAGTGTATATTTAAATAATCTGACGATTTGAGCATGACAAAAAATGGGAGTCGCAAAGTTGTAAAAAAAAGTTACCTCGAATTATTTAAGCGCGATTACTTTCAATTTTATTTTGAAGGAAATTCTTTAATTATTTTGGAAAGAATATAATCTGACGATTTTCTCGAGACAATGTAGCTAAAATCATTATAGCCTGGAGCGTACAACCTTTGAGAACTGTGTATTTTCCACTCCGCACCTCTGATTCTTTCTCATTATTTTTCTATATCTTACTCTTTCGCATCGTCCCCACACTAGTACCGTCTGCCGCCATGGTGCTATCTCAGCTAATCACAGTAACCAATACCTGACAGTAACGTATCCACTCTTGATAAATTTCATATTGTTGTGCGTTACTTTCATAGTGTTACTTACGCCCTACGTCTCTATGATAATGATAACCGAGAGGTATTAATTTAACGGGTTGGTCGGTTGGTAGGGGTGGCCGTAAAGAGGGGAAGAAAAAAAAGTTATTTGAGCGCGTCAGATACTCACTGGAATGTTAAGTGAATCCAAAAAAAGTCCTATTCAAATGACTGATGATTTGGACGCGACCAAAAATCATGACCGATGTTTAAAAATGTAAAAGAATCGTGACGTTGAAATACTCGAGCGCGTCAGATTTTTGGGTGCGTCCCACGAGATAAATCGTCGTCGAAGAAAAAAATATATATTTGTACATATTTATAGCAAAGGAAAAAGGGAGAAATGAACACCAAATATTTATAAATATAGTTTATTTACAGTATACGCCGGGACTCGCTATCAAATATAATAAAAACAATCGCTCCGGCCGCCCGGCGACTCACGCGCAGCCTCACGACACACACACACACACACACACACACACACGCACATACACGGCCCGGCCGGTCGCGACGCGCGGTCGGCGTCGATCCGACCCGAGCGACACAATCTACACGGTACAAATGCGACACTCCTCTTCACCCTCAGTTCATTACGCTACTGCTAGTACGCGAGCCGGCCTACAGCTCGTCGTGGTCCTCGGCGGGCACGTCCTCGGCGTCGTCCGCGTCGGCGGCGAGGTCCTCGGCGGGCGCGTCCAGCAGGTCGTCGTCGTCGACGGCGGCGTCGGCGGGCAGCCCCATCTCGGCCAGCAGCATGCGCTCGACGGACTCGGCGAACTCGACGGCCTGCCCCTCCTGCAGCATGAAGCCGGAGCGCAGCGCGGCCGTGCGGTAGAGCGCGGTGGCGGCGCGCAGCGCGGCGGGGTCGTCGGGCGCGTCGCGCACGCGCCGCAGCAGCTCGCGCACGAGCGGGTGGCGCGGGTTGACCTCGAGCATCTTCTTCTGCGAGAGGTGGTGCTGGCGCTGCGCGTCGTCGGCCTTCTGGTGCGCGTTGGACAGCGCGAGGCGCTCCATGTTGCCGGTCCAGCCGAACACGGTGGCCACGAGCGCGGCGGGCGAGCGCGCCAGGCGCCGCGACACCTGCGCGCGCGTGATGTGCGCGCCCAGCTTGGCCTGCAGCCAGCCCAGCAGCGGCTCGTACTGCGCCTTGTACTCCTCCATGCGCTCCTTCTGCTGCTCGCTCTCGTCCAGGTCGAAGATCTCCTTGGCCACGTTCTGGAACTTCTTCCCGTCGTACTCGGGCAGCGCGCCCAGGCAGTACTCGTCCACGGCCTCCGTCAGGTACAGCACCTCGTGCCCCGACCGCACCAGCCGCTCCGCGAACGGCGACCGCTCCACCTGCGCGCGCAGAAATTTGTGATTATTTTTAAATTACTGTTGCCTTGCAGTAAACAAAATCTCGAGCTCAAAAAAATCGACCCTGAAAACTAAACTGAGCTTAAAGAGAGACTAGTCCTTTGAAAAAGTTACAGCATCTCAGCTTTATAGAGCCTTTTCCGTGAGCTCAGCCCCTAGAAAGGAGTCGCCGGAGTGTTGAAGAACGGTAGAAGCGAACTCGGTTAGGTACCTCAGCGCGGCTGGCGCCGGCGATGTAGTAGATGTGGTTCTGTCCGGGCTTCATGCGCGCCACGTAGTCCGCCAGGAAGGTCATGGAGGTGCTGCGCGACGAGTGGAACCGCAGCAGCTTGGCCAGACGCGCGCGGTTGGACGGGTCCTCCATCACGCCCAGCTTGATGCTGCACACAAACACCAACGTTACTCCGATACGAGCACGACTGCACGTCGCGCAATAAGTGTTCACGCAGAAGTCCATGGTGCCGATTATTGCTGCCTCTCAAAATTTGTGATAAACGTAAAAAATACACCAGCGCGGCAGCGGTCGACTACAACCAGCACGATGGGCAACCGTGTGTTCACTATGTACAAGTTAAAGAAATAAAGAGTTATCCAGCGAGGGCCCACTCTAGCTGACGTGGTTACCCTTGTCAGCTAGCGTGCGCCCTGGGGATGTGAGGCGCTCACTTGGTGGAGTACTCCTTCCAGAAGTGGTCGTACTCGTCGTCGGGTATCTTCTTGAGCATGTCGAGCGCCTTGCGGACGAGCTTCTTCTTGATGACCTTGACGAGCTTGTGCTGCTGCAGCGTCTCGCGCGACACGTTGAGCGGCAGGTCGTCGGAGTCCACGAGCCCCTGGATGAAGGCCAGGTAGTTGGGCATGAGGTCGTTGAACTCGTCCGTGATGAACACGCGCCGCACGAACAGCTTGATGTGGTCCGTCTTGGTGCCGTAGCGGTTGAACGAGTCCGCCGGCTGCACGCGCGGCACGAACAGCAGCGCGCGGAACGACACCTCGCCCTCCGCCACGAAGTGAGCCCTGGGGGGACAGACATCAGTTCAACAGTCGGCCGACGGCGCCGGGGCCGAATACTCGTTTTATATTCGGTATATTTGACAGGTTTACCGAATATTCGTATTCGGCCGAATATTCGGCTAAATCACCGAATGTTCGGCAATGTGGTACTCGAACTTTTTACTGTATTGAGCCATGTATGAGTTGAGCATTAAATGTATTATTTTTATGAGATACAGTGAGGATTTATGTTTTCGTTGGCACGGTAGCTTCATTTCCAATAACAGCAGATAAAAAAGGTGGTTATTAATAAGAAACAAAATATAAGTAGTACTTATGTAGCTGTTTTGAAATTAATCTAGTGATCTTTATAGTAAAATAATAAGTGAATTTTTTCAAATGCGTGCCTAATGTAGGTAGAACATAAGCACATCCTGACTTGCGAAGAACTATATAATTCGTATCACAGTGTTCTGGCAATAAATGACTTTGAACTTTAATATAATCAATCGATCTTTATTGGAAGTTCTTTTTATTTTAATTAAGAGTTGCAAAGTTAAATTGCAACATTTCAACAAAAAATTAATCATGTTTGAAAATAGAAAAAAAAGCGTTATCTTGAAATACTCGAGAACGTCAGATTTTTATACAGACGGTTCAGATTAATGTTCTGGTCATCTTAAATTAAAATCTGACACACGCATGATGGGAATTCATTAATCTGTCAAGCTTGCATAAATTTTTGAAATTAAAGTTTATTGTTTAGTGCAGAAGGGGTTTAGGGCCCGTTGTTTGATCAGTAGTTAAAGTTACTATAGTTAAATTTCCGTTGAAATGTGTTAACTATTGTTATTTTTGCCATACATTTTAACTATTAGTTAGTTTAACTAATGATCAAACAACAGGCCCTTAGTGTCACTATGAACGTGTAGAGGGGTGAACAGACCTGGCGAGCGGCGGCGACGTGTCCTTGGTGAGCGACTTGTAGAAGGTGACGTACTCGTCGTCGGCCACCTCGCTGGGCTTGCGCGTCCAGATGGGCTTGTTGTCGTTCATCAGCTCCCAGTCCCAGACGGTCTTCTCCGTCTTCTTGGTCTCCGGCTTCTCTTCCGCCGCGTCCTCCACCTGCAAGACAGTGAACAGCGTACTTTATCGAGCGTACTAAATGCGAAATTTATCGAGAGCGCGTTCGCACCGCGAGTAGCATCTATTACTCTTTATTTTATGATGAAACGGTTGGATGATGGACCCAAGAAGAAGAGTCGAGGAGGCTGGCTCAATCGGTCTCGGCTGGGAAGAGCTGGAGGAAATCGCACAAGATCGAGCCAAAGGGAGCACCAAAGTTCGCATACTCTTCTCTAGTCATACCGTATTTTTTGTCCGAATCATCGTCTGTCCGAATTTTTTTCGCACTGAAACCTTATATTTTTCTAAAATTTTTAAATGGTCATCCTATAGAAAACTATAGGTTAGGTTAGGTTTATTTTATAAGAATTCTAAACAATCATTGGATTCAGAGAAAAAAAGAGTTATGGCAAACGATCATTCTGACAAAAATTACATTTGGACTTCCAATAAGTATGCGAGTCGATATGGATCCCGAGCCAAATGGAAAACTTTTCTTCGAGCCCTGTGTCCCTAGCGAGGGATAACAGGATCACATCATCATCACTGATCAGCCAGTGCTGTGAACGAAGACCCGAAACGGAATCAGTGGCTATCGTCAGGAGATTATTGTTACCTGCGCGTCGTCATCGGCGTCGGCGTCTGCGTCGGCGTCCTTCTCGAGGGGCTCCTCGACGGTCTCGGTGCGCGCGGCCCACAGGTAGATGGGGAAGTTGATGAACTGCGAGTACTTCTTGACGAGCGCGCGGATCGTGTCCGGCTGCAGGTAGTCCGCCGCTTCTTCCTTCAGGTGCAGCCTGCGACCAACAACACGAGGGTCAGGGCGGGGGACGGACCTCACGCTCTTTGGAGCCACGCATTTAGTTAGTGCCGACTGATTGTCTGGCTTGGAACTTTAAGCCGGAGAAAGCTGAAAGATATGCATTACGGACACAGAACTCCCACACGCATGGTACTCACGTGATGTGCGTGCCGCGCGCGAGCGTGTTGCCGCGCGGGTCGGGCGCCACGCTGAAGGAGCTGGCGTCGGACTCCCACACGTGCTGGTCGTCGTCGTTGTGCTTGGACACGACGGTCACCTTGTCGGCCACCAGGAAGGCCGAGTAGAAGCCCACGCCGAACTGACCGATCATGTCGTTCATCTCCTGCCCGCCGCTCTGCAACACGACAGGAGAAAATCAGCGCCCGGTATCGAGTCGTGGTCGATATCGAACAGTTCAAGCCCGTTCAGGGAACGATATGCTTATGACACTGAAAGTGGCTCAATATTTATTTATCCAGGCGCAGCCTTAACGAGATAGACGAAAGATTCGGTTGAAGCCGCGAATTCGCAGTAAATGCATAGGGGAGGCCTATATGTTCAATAGTGGGGGTTCTACGGCTCAAGGCCGCACTAGTGCTGAACCGCCGCGGTTTTTAAACTCAAAGCAACCAGTGCGGCCGGTCGCATCAATTTACTTGATTGATTGGCCTAGGCTTAAGTATAATGAGGGCGAGTTGTATGGTAACCTTCTCGGCGTCCTGCATCTTAGAGAGGAAGTCGGCGGTGCCGGACTTGGCGATGGTGCCGAGGTTGTTGACGAGGTCGGCGCGCGTCATGCCGAGCCCGGAGTCGCTGATGGTGAGCAGGCGGCGCGCCGCGTCCGCCTTGATGCGGATGCCCAGCTCGCTGGTGGCCGCCAGCACGCCCGGGTCCGTCAGCGACATCAGCCGGATCTTGTCCAGCGCGTCCGACGCGTTGGAGATCAGCTCGCGGAGGAAGATCTGGAAACAGGTCGACGATATCATGTAATTAAAACATGTTGGAAACCGATCACAATTTATGTATGGTGGTTGGTGGTATTTTCTTCGTCGACGTTGTTGTAAATCGTAATGAACTCCGAAGATGTTAAAGCAGCTCCACATCAACCGCGTAGATTTCGGCTAGGACCGTGCATTTCGACAACTACTGTTCAGGTGTCGAGAGTGTCGTAAACCGTTATAATGCCCGCCACGAACGTAAATACGTAGAAGTAGAGCCTCTCGATCGTCCGCGATTAAGACCATGAGAGATTGTGTGGTGCGGACATAATATTGCGGAAAATATGTGAACAATGAAGCCGCACCCTTCGTGCAAGAAACGCGTAAGTCCTATTAGGTTTGTATGTGTTTTACGCATTTCTTGCACGAAGGGTGCGAAGCGAGTGTGTCGAGTTCGTAGTGCGTACTAAGTACTGACCTCCTTGTTGCGGTAGAGCGAGTTGATGATGAGCTTCATCATGCGGTTGACCTCTGTCTGGAAGGTGTGGTTGGAGGCCCGGGCCAGCAGCTCGCGGCGCTGCGCCGGGCTCAGCTCGTCCGGGGAGATCGCCTCCTCCTCGCGCAGCACCGCCTCCGCGTCTGCATACAATACAAACATACTTATCATAAGGGGGATCGAAAACTGCTACCGAATTTATAATGATCACGATCGTACGACAGACGTATTTCATAAAGCCCGCCTAAAAACGATTAACACGAACGGGCATGCGTGCAGCGCGCATCGCAACCGTGGCGACGGCGCGGCATCGATCCAACGGACGTCTGTTTTGTCCGGGGCAGGTGTCGCCGGCCTGATGTCTGCTTCTGACCGTAACGACAGCGCGCGCGTGGCGGCGGCGGGCGGTGAGGCGGGCGCGGGCGCGGGCGGGGGCGGGGCGCTGCACGCGCGCTCGTTCAAGCTGCGGTTCGCGGCGCGGCGCGTGGCCGGCCACTCCTACGTGTCGGCGGTGCGGCCGCTCGGCCTGCGTGAGTGCTCCGCGCGGGGGACACTCTTTCCCGGCCCGGATAATACCGACCCTGTTTTTCGTGTACACACGCATAGAAGCTCCTCTCAGTTTCTATGAGCGTGTACATAAAAAACAGGGCCGGTATTTCCATATTGGTGTTATCCGGACCAGGAAAGAGTGTCACCCTTTCGCGCCGAGGAGCCCGCGCTCGGCCATAGGGGCCGAACGCGGGCCCCGTGCCGCCCTATACGAGTCGACGCCCGCTCTTCGCTTATTTAGTGTCAACAGTATCGACACTGTGCTTTTGGATACAACGGAGCGCAGGGCGGGCGGTCTGACGATCTCTATGTTGCAGCGGCGCTGGTGACGGACAAGTGGTGGGTGCGCGGGGCGGCGGCGGGGGAGGAGGAGGGGGAGGCGGGAGCGGAGGCGCTGCGGCGCGTGGAGGCGCTGTTCGCGCGCGGCCCGCGGGACAAGTACGAGCGGCCGCTGCTCTCGTCGCACGAGTGGGTAGCGCGCCGCCTGTGAGTGTAGCGTGCCCCGCACTGCCGTGCTCGAACTAAAAGATGGCTAAGTGACATTTGGCCAAAATTGAGATGGCTTAGACTCATCGATGCGGCTTTTTTTTCTCTTTCGATCTGTATCAAAAAGTCAATTTTGGCCAAAATGTCACTTAGCCGTCGTTTAGGTCGAGCACGGCAGCGCAGCAGTGTTGGCTAACGGTGCTTGCCGCAGGTACGGCTGGTGGGCGGGCTGCGCGGCGCGGCTGTGGGCGGCGCCGCGCGGCGACCGGCGCCTGCACCACCCGCTGCGCGACTCCCCGTGGCTCAAGACGCGCGTGCGCGTGCTGTGCGACGGAGCCCCGCCCGCCGCCGCCGCCGCCGCGCCGCGCAAGCGATAGCAGACACCCACCGATACCACTGATCTACAGAAGACTGATCACTACCGGTATACAAACCGAACCATTGTACATCTCAAGAACAACTCAAAAATAAATTAGACCAAAGAGAATGCCCCTAATACCCTAAGATTCAGTAACACAAAATAACCAAAAATAACTTCCACATGATTATGACACGCCTATCATTGATTATTTTCTGATTTCACACTCGCTAGACCACACCGTATCTGATGCACATAATTGATGCAATTATCATATATTTACGTTTAGCTCAAATACTCGTACAAACCAAAACATCTCATGTGAAAAAGCAATAAATTCAATACCATTTTCCATCTCTAGTAAATTTTATTTTACAACCACTGCACATTAATATTAAATAAATAAAATTTTAACACAATAATTTCAAATTTATTTCCTTGAACAACTTCTTACAAATCCTTAGATTTTCCTGTTTCCGATATTGCATGCTACTGAATTAAGTCTATTCCGACTAGTTGAATTTGAATATAACTACTGAGAAAAAAAGTCCAATTAGTTCCATGAATAGACCATGAATTATCCTACTAATATTAAAAATGTGAAAGTTTGTGAGTGAGTGAGTAAGCAAGTATGTTTCTTACTTCTTCACACTGAAATGGCTGGATGGATTTGTATGGAATTGGACAAAAAGTTAGTTTATAACCTGGATTAAAACATAGAGGATACTTTTTATCCCAATATTCCCATGGGAATGGGATAGGGATAAAATCTCAAAATAAGAATTGCTGGGCTTAGAGTCATGAAATTTGGTATGTAGGTAGCTGGACATCTGAATTAAGACATAGGCTACTTTTTATCCAGATGTTCCCACAGGATAGGGATAAAATCTCAAAATAACAACTGCTGAGTTTAGAGTCATCAAATTTTGCATGTGTCATATACAATAAATGTAGGTGGGATACTTCTCAACTTTATTAAATAATAAAGTTGACAAAAGTAGGTAGTTTTAGATTGTGATGGCATTCTCACTTTGGTGTACACTATGATGTAATTTTAGAGAATTCCCACGAGAATTTAATTAAATCCTGAAATTTCAATTCAACTGCTGTATCTAATGATTTCCGCATGCGAAGCCGCGGCTAATCACCAGTATCCTATCATCACTCAAATATTAATTAACTTAATGAAGATTAAGGAAATGAGATATTTAAAATATCACTCGTAGAACTCAAATGTTTATCAGAGCAATGATAGAGATAAGCTACTAATGGTAAACCCGCAGATAAGCTAAAAACCGATTAACAGAGACAATCAATTCCAGCCTGCAGTGAAGGCCACCAGCCAGAATCACTTGCAAAAGTTACCCAATTTGTCTCTACTCCTCAAAGTTACAAAGCAATTTATTGATTTAAATGTCATAAAATATAATTCTAGATGAAATCAGCAGTCGGGTTATTATTAGGTCTATTCTGACTAGTTTCATTATTAGTTTGATGAAACTAGTTGGACTTTTACCATCTTCATTGAATATAACTGCTGAGAAAAAAAAGTCCAACTAGTTCTATCAATGCGACTAGTAGGAATAAATCTATTATTATCAGAGTGGCTGTGGACACTAAAGTGTATAAGCCAAGGCCGGGTACTGACCAGTGCGCGAGCCCTCCCTGGAGGCGCCCAGGTCGGCGTCCACGGTGAGCTCCTCCACGGTGCCCACGCCCTCCTCCTGCGCCGCGCTCCATCCTGCAACGCACGCACACGCTCGTTATACGCCTCGTCCCTCGAATTCATCACACGAGGTTCGAATAAGTAAAGATTGATAGCGTTATTATGAACAAATAAAATGATTTCAGAAAATATGACCGCCGCGGCGGCGCCGGCAGAAAGTTCTAGGTCCTCACGCCGCGAAGCCGGGAGCCGAGGGCGTCGAACACCGCGCAAACGCTTTAACGTCGTGCTGCGGTGGAGACCACATTATTAGAAGACTAATTCAGATCGTGTTTCTGTTAATATTACGTTTCAATAGAGAATAATAATCGTAATTTTCCCGAACGCCTCTTGCCGATTCCTTGCAACGTAGACAAAACGCGATAGCTTTAATATTTTTACCTGAGAGCAACAGCAAGCCGAATCCCAGCAATAAGAAGTACTTCATAATTAAAAATCCCTCGCGGGTGACGATAACTTATTAAATAACTATCTTAACTTATTGGATTAGTAATGCACCGGTCGACACAAAATAGCAGCTCCGCGTTCGTCAACTCTTTAAGATCTTTTTGAAACTGACGGACAGAAGAAAAGAAAGCGAGTTGATAAACGACTCCGCTTACATTAGCGGAACGGTTCAACGCTTCCGTTTCTTATTGGACGAGATCGTGTCACACCGGCTAACAGCCAATCACTATCAACCACGCCACTCAATTTACAAATGACAGAGTTTTTACCATGTTTTGTGTCGCTATTTCATTGGTTGATACGATTTATTATTATTAGTCAAAATTTAACTGGAATTTTCTAATCCAAAATTCAACATTTTAACCGTGTCAGTGACCCGGTTTTTTATTATTTTATTAATCGGTATAAACTAATCCAGTATTTTTTTTAACTTTATTAAGTATAAATATTTTGAGACATAGGTGTCAACAGGGCTACTACAAAATTCGTAAATCGAAGTTCGTGTCGTTCAGTCCCTCTGACATTTAAACTATTTAATACGAGAGCGAGAGGGTGGTACGATACGAACATCGATTAACTTCGCGGAGTAGGCCCTCTTGATTTTAAGCAAGCTTCATAAACGCTACCATAATGCCAACAGACCAGCTGTCAGCAGTGTTGCCATTTATATTGATTTAGATTTTAAACTTTCGATTTTACTGTACTTTTATATAGATTTTAACAATTTGAACATTTTCTTCTATAAATTTAGTGAAAATTGAATACAGTAATAAATCAAGCACGGCATTTTGGTAACAAAGCAATAACTTCATGAACAACCAAGTTACAAATTAAAGGTGGATAAAAATATATTAATAAAATGAAAAACCAAAACAATTAATTTAAAACACTAAAAACTGATTTCTTTCTTTCTTTCTTTAAAACAGATCTCTTCCTTTGAATTGTTAGGCTAATTCTTTGTCGGAAATTAAATAATTTATTAATACAGATTTCCTGGTCGAGGATATGGCAACACTGACAGTCATGTCAGTGTCAGTCGGCCGGCCAGTAGGGCTGTAAAAGTAACGAAAACCTTGGTACCCGTATGTATTCGTTACTTTATCAACCAGTACTCGTTACTATCGTATCGTTACTCGTATCGTTACTTTTGATGCGAGTATGAAGCAGAAACACCGCATCCCGTCACCATACGGTATGAACGAACGTACTTTGTACAAAGCAAAACCGAACTGTATCGTTATCGTATCGTCGGTCTGTGACGCACCGTAACTGACTTTTTTAATGTGGTTCGTAATGTTCTGTATATTTAAATAAATAAATAAATAAATATCACGGGACAATTCACACCAATTGACCTAGCCCCATTTGAAGTGATTTTTGTAATAAATCCAAACTAATATTTAATTTATAACAATATTATAAAGTTGAAGAGTTATTATATTTGGTTGAACGCGCTTCTCTTATTAAAATACTGAATTAAATAATGACAATCGAACTGTTGCAATTTAAAGTTATTTATTTTTGGTTTCTCTTAAATGATGGATCAAATGCATCAAATCTTACAAAAAATAAAATAACTGAATTTATCGCATATTATGCACATAAATTCTTAAGAACAATATCTAAGAATAAAAAAGAGAATATAACATTGGGTCGTAAGAATAAAGAATTATTAATTTACTTCAAAATAGAGCGTTCAGTTTAAACATTCGAAATAAAAGCCTTTCTTTATTCAAACGGCCCAATATCAAATCTCTACTCATCTCATATTCAAATCAACAAAAAGGAAAATTATTTATTAATTATTATTATTATTTATAAAACCATAAAATACCAAAATATTTTTTTCTACAGTAACAATAATAAAATCATGAAATAAAATAAAAAAAATCAAGACATAAACCGCTGGTTCATGTTTAAAAACAAAATTTTTTCACCGAACTGTTTCAGTTCACGACTGAAACGCTAGATTCGCCTCATACATTCTGCAGTTGTATCTGTTCGCATAGCATAATCTGTGGTAAGTATAAAGCCTTCCACAGACTACAGACGGAGGCGACGGAGCGTGTCCAGCAGGGCTACTACGAAACTAGAAGTTCGTATCATACTATCCCTCTCGCTCTCGTAATAAATATTATAAGTGTCAGAGCGACCGCACGACACGAACTTCGAGTTTCGTAGTAGACCAGCAGAGCAGAGTACGACCGATACGAGTTATACGGGTAACGAGACGTATTCGTGAGTAACGATTCGTTACTTCAAATCAGATGAAGTACTCGTTACTCAGTAACGAATACATACGGTTTGCCACAGGCCTACCGGCCAGCTGAGCTGTCAGAATGTCAAGAGCGAATATTTATCGGTCACGCTGATTTTCTTGAATACGAAATTAGGAAAGTTTACAAACTGGACCGAGAAGTCGACCACCACACGGTGTCGATCGAGCGAAGAGAAGGAGAGGGCGGGTGCGGCTCTCGGACAATGTCGGGGTCGGGTCCGGCGGTGGCGAGGTCCAAGCGGAAGGTGGTGTACCGGCGCAGCGGCTGGGCGGTGCACGAGTTCTCGGTGTGGGCGGGCGGCGCGCTGGTGTGCCGCGCGGCGGCGCTGCGCATGCGCGGCTCGCTGCTGCTGTGGCTGGGCGGCGCGCCGCCGGCGCTGGGCGCGCTGGCGCTGGGGCTGCCGGGCGGCGCGGCCAGCGGCGAGGGCGGCGAGGGCGGCGCGGAGGCGGCGGCGCTGGCGCGGCGGCTGGCGGCGGCGCTGCGCCGGCCCGTGTGGGTGGCGGCGGCGCTGTCGCTGGACCGCTTCTCGGCGCCGCTCGTCACGCGCGGGCTCGTCGCCGAGATCAAGAGCCGCCCCGACTTCTTCGACGACCCCGATGACCCGGTGAAGTCCGACGCGGTCGAGCCCGAAAGACTCTCTGAGTTATCGAATGACTGATGAGTACGAGCGTGATGTGATATTGTGGCTCGCTTATGGATGTGACATCGGCTGTGATAACGAGAAACTCACCGTGAAGCTTATAACATTATGTATAATACATAATATAAATAATCGACTGGAAATAGATATTGTTTTTGTAATTTGACTAATTAAAACTTTCAAAATAAAACTGCTGTGATTTTCCAACTAAACAGGGTTGTTGTATATCTAGATTAACAACCTGTCACAATGTTTTGAGTTAGGTATACAGTAAACATGCAGGACGAGCAAAATTAGTCTTTTTGTATTTTTTATTTCAACTCCAAATTTTGTTAATTTTATGGTCATCCCATAAAATCCATATCAAAATACAATCTGAAACATAGATGCACAGAAAAAAAAGAGACGAGCGCTGGGAATCAAATTCAGGTCCTCAGCATTCCGTGCTGCATGCTATAATACCGTTACACCACCACTGGACCGGAGTACAGACACAAATTTCTCCTATGCATCACATCAACAAACAAACAAGCTGAGATATGTGGTGCATAGGAGAAAATTAAATTGTAAATAAAACAAAGATGTGCCATTATGATATTATTGGTCAGGTACTAGGTACCGTCAGCCAAATAAGTGGTCTATCAATTTTTAAACATGTTTAAATATGTAACTACCTTGGAACTTTCAAGTTGGCAGACGTCTACTGGCATTATTGTTCTATGACATGCAAATGATTATCAACTTTAGGGTGGTAGACCACATATTTGGCTGAGGGTACAAGCCAGCAATTTATTTTAAGATTACGATTTGGAGTCTTTTTGTATTTTTTTATTTCAACTCCAAATTTTTTTGTTTCTTTTACGGTCATCCCGTGAAAGTTTATATAAATTTCACACGAAAACACAAGCCGAAACATGAATGCACAGAAAAACCAGAAAAAATAGACCAGCGCTGGGAATCGAACCCAGGTCCTCAGCATTCCGTGCTGCTTGCTATTCCCCTACACCACCACTGGACAGGAGACTAGACACGAATTTTTCCTATGCACCCATATCTCAACTTGGATTCTTTTCATTAGTCACTTTAGCAGCGACACTAACGCCATCTATGATCTACGTTCTCAACGAGAACGAATGAGAGAATTTATTTTAACACAGCTTGAATTTTGGGTCGTTCTCGCGAGTCGTTAAAATTCAGTCATTTTTTTAATTTTCAAAATATTGACGATTTTCGAGAATTTTATGTTTTTAAATGGTTCACATACCCGCGCAGGGTAATATATGAGTAAAGGCGTCATTGTACAGCTTTTGATTTAGGATTTTTTTTGAAGGAAAGTAATGAAGGCTCGGACTGAAATGAAATATGACAGGATGGCAATGAGTGCGCCAGGAAGGTAATGAGATTTATTACAAAATTAATGAAATATGCCTAGATGGTAGTGAGTATATATGGAAAGTAATGAGATTTTCCGTAATAATTTTTAATGATTTAATTGTAATAGAGCTATTTATACATATTAAAACTTGCTAATTAGTGTGAAGAGATGTTTTTATAAAATAAAACTTGTTTTAATAGTATTTAGCAGTTCTTCATAGGTAAACAATTTAAGTTTCTTCACTAATTATTATAAAAAAATCACAAAAATAGACAGGCATTTTGTAAAGACCTACTACCTATTACCTCTATTAGAGGTTCTTACACGATAAGGTATATATAAACAGATCAAAAATGATATATTAAATCTTTTCAATATCGAAGTCAGTTACAATTATTTCTTCTACAAATGATCTTTTCTCTGTTTGCTTTAGAGCTTACTATTTTTGTTGTATTATTCTTGAAACAGTTTCATCAAATAATATATTTTTTCAACTTTTTGAACTGTTTCTTCTGGCAAGTCTTTTATTAATTCATTCATTTTTTTCCACGCTACCTATCTTCTATTAAATGAACTAAAAGAATTTCCTTGCTCACCCGCGACCTTAAGATAGTTAAGTTTATGCAAATTATGCGTGTTTATGCAGATCCTCCACCTCCACACTGTAAGAACACACACAAATTACACAAACTCATCTATCACCACCACCAAATCAACGAACTCTACCAGAGCTCATCTTCAGAGTAACACAACCGTACACCCTGCTATCAGTTGTTAGACTAATTAACCACAACCACCGTTTTAATTTATCATTATAACTACCCACTTATATTTTATCCAAACAAAACAAAAACTACCCGCAAAAACTTAATAAATTTTAACTGTCCTACAAAACTACCTTGATTTTTTAATCTTTATTTATTTATTGTCAAAGCATGTTTTACTAACTACCGCTGCTAAAATTAGACCCAAGCCGTAGCAAGGGAGATGATACTAAATTTACTTGCTCATTAATAATAGACCCCATACTGTTGTACCTAATTATCTAGACAACTGGTAGCAGGGTGTACGGTTGTGTTACTCTGAAGATAAGCTCTGGTGGAGATCAAAACGCGTCAGTGTGATTTGGTGATGGTGATAGATGGGTTGGTGTAATTTGTGTGTGTTCTTACAGTGTGGAGGTGGAGGATCTGCATGAACACGCATAATTTGCATAAAATTAGCTATCTTAAGGTCGCGGATGAGCAAAGAAATTCTTTTAGTTCATTGATATGGACCTCCGCAAAGTAACGCCTGATTCAATAAACTATCTTCTATTGTTTTTGTTACGTTCTTCTGTTGTAACTCTAGTTTTTGGGTTCGCTTTCATAATATCTTTTTCTTTTGTTTGTTTGTTTGTTTGTTTATACTCTTTATTGTACAAAAGGAAATACAAAATATCACACAGAAAGAAGTTGTAAGTACAAAGGCGGACTTATCCCTGAAGGGATCTCTGCCAGTCAACCTTTGAGTGGTAGAGAAGAGCAATCGAAAAAAAATAAGGATCGACAAATAGAGCAAAACATATATAAACCACATGCATGTATAAACCCTAAGTACCTAAATATATACAATATTATACAGAATACAAAACAACAAGTTCTTTTTGTAATTTTCTTACTTTTTCTTTTAAGTTTTTGATTACTTTCATTGCTTTATAGCAAACTTATTTGACTGAAGTAGATTATTTACGTATGCCACGCATTTCTTCTTCTATCCCGCAGGCGGGATATTCTTTTAAAGGGTCTACATCTGGTTCAAGTGCTGGTATGACCAGATTATTGTTTTCATTGTCAGTAACAGGTAGTGTGGTTGGTGGTGAGTTTTCCAACAAACTTCGTTGTATTTTATGCTTTTCCTTTTTTTGTTCGAATGTTTACGACTGTTTCTACGCCATCTTCATCTTTCTTCCCTTTGTGCTCTTCTCGCTTTGTGATCTTTAATACTCTTTTTTTCTTTTTTTTTTAGATATACCTTCTTCTTTCCTTTTCTTTTCGAAGTCTATGTAATTCGGGATCACTTTTCATTTTTATATATTCTTGTTTTTTGCTTAATCTGTCTTTTCCTAAAATTTCTTCCCTAGTTAGCTTTTTTTGTGTGAACTATTACGCTGATTTAAAAAGAAATACTACAGTTTTATGACTATTAAACAATATAATCTTATAATTAAAATAGGTTTTTATTAAAATAGGCTTTACCAGAACCACAAAAATTAATGTTACTTCCAACAATCACTACCTTCCAAACATGCTCATTACCATCCAGTGCAAAATTGGAGGGTAAGGATGGTAATGCCATGGAGAGGAATGATATATTGGCGGTTTTTCTGGATTAATAAATTCCAAATGCAGTTTGTATATTTTATATTTATATCATGAAATAAGTAATCATAAAGCATTTTAATGTGAAATGAAATAAAAAAATAAAATAGTATTTATTGCATAAAATGCTGGAAAGTAATGATGACCATACTGTGACAAAGTACTTTTTGCGCACGTAAATCCAGAATTTCTTGCTAGCGGAACGCATGTCCTCCCTTGACTATATGCGGCGGCACACTGAAGCGGTGCGGGGCGGGAACAGTGTACTTACTACCTCCATACAGGGAAGAACTTGGGCATTTATTTAATGTTTTGGTATGGCGGAAGGAAATGATAGTTTTCGCTGGACAAAATCATAATCTTCATTCTTTCTATTACGAAGTAGTCTTAAAATTGTGCAAACTTACAGATTTATTCCTTAATAGTTAGTTACTCACATCGTTTAAAAAAATGTGAGTTTTCTTTTTAAAAGTGCTCAAATACATCGAACAATTTATCAGTATGTAATTTGGAACGGGAGGGAAATGAGATTTGACACTATGTTTTTAACCGCGTAAGTTTAATATTAGGTAAAGGCCTTCAACGCAAAAGACTCCTTTACTATCTTTTTCAGACCGTTCTTTCTGTATACAACGTTTACAAAAAAGAATATTTTTTGTACCGATTTGTCGCCCGGAATGGTGATTTGAACGACTCACGAGAACGACCCTTTTATTAAAGGACCATGGGCAACTTTGTATGATATGTGGATCAAAAATCAACAGAGCTGAGAGTTATGTCATTAAATAGGTCTTTAGATTAGTATCTATTTCATCATTTAGACGACCGGATGGCCAAGTGGTTAGAGAACCTGATTACGAAGTTTGAGGCTTGGGTTCGATTCCCGGGCGGGGCAGATATTTGTATGAATAATACAAATGTTTGTTCTCGGGTCTTGGATGTTTAATATGTATTTATCTATGTTTACCTGTTGCCTTAGGACATACAAGCTTTGCTTAGTTTGGGACTAGGTCAATTGGTGTTAAGTGTCCCATGTTAAGTGTCATTGGTGTTATTTATTTATTCTATGGGCACCAAGTTAAATTCCATTGCAAAACAGGCCCTATACCACAAAGTGCAAAACTCGAACTTCGTATGTTGCCGTCCCGCTGACGCTTATATCATTTGATACGCTAGTGAAAGGGACGGTGCGATACGAACTTCGATTTGCGAGTTTCGTAGTAGCCCATCTGAGATAGTCATAATTTGATTTTAATCACAGTGAAGGCAGTTTTGTTTACCAATGATCGTAGACTTATGAAGTGTATAAATAGTACATTGTACAACAAGAGCATAAAACGAGCCATTTTAACCGAGACGTTCATATAGCCACCCGAGCCGGTACGGCGAGGGTGGATAGACACGTCGAGGGGAAAACGGGTTTTTTGCTCGAGTTTTACACTCTGCTTTTCACTTCGATGGCGAGAAAATGAAATAGCAGCAGTGGAAACAAAGATACACTTTCTATGTAACTTTTATTACTTGTGCATTATTATAATAATTCCATTATTTTAATTTTACTGGTTTATTATGATTGATTTGATTGATTTTTAGTTTTATATAAATGAAAAAATATTTAAAAATAATATTTCCTTAATCTAGCCATCGTGTCGTTATGTGCGGATGCAATTGTAGGGTTATCACCACACTTAAAAATTAGTGAATTTTGTATTTTTTTTTTTACTTTGTTTAAGTTTCTAAACATTATAAATCGACTGTGTATCACTTAAACAATGCAATATTTCCGCAAAGGTCCCTCGTCGAAATCCTCCCTGTATAGAAACTTTTTTGTTTGTGGCTGTTTACACCTGATTACCTGGGTCTTGAGTTGGTATTAGACGAAGATTTTATTTTATGCACTAGAGCATAAAAAGTCATTTTATGTCGCATGAGAAGTGAAAACGAATTTTTGAGTACAGTATACCTAGCTTGTTTGAGTAAAATAAAGTAGGTAAGTTTTATATAAAAATTTGAATGTTTTTAACCCATGATGCAAAAACAGGGGTGCTATAAGATTGACCCAGGGATTTGGGGCTGCATTTTTTGATCCACAGTTGAAACATCTCTAAGCAGCTTAAGTTGGATTCTAGAATTTGTATAATGAGAGCAGAGCTAATTGCCATATACGAAGCTCTTTTATATGCAGATGGTAGGACCTTAGTGCAAGGTCCGCCCAGATTGCTACCACCATCTTGCTCGCTAATCCTGCCGTGAAGCAGCAGTGCTTGCACTGTTGAGTTTCGGTGTGGAGAGTAAGACAGCTAGTGAAATTACTGGCTCTTGAGGTATCCCATCTTAGGCCTTAGGTTGGCAACGCATCTGCAATACCCCTGGTGTTGCAGATATTTATGGGTGGTGGTGATCTCTTACCATCAGGAGACCCACTTGCTCGTTTTCCATCGAGGGGAAAAAAATGCTCAGACATTGAAAAAAGCAATGTGGTTATACTTTCAAACTCGAGAAGTGCATTTGATGTCATAAAACCAGTGAGCTTATATCATTATAATATCATTGCTTAAAACTTATATGTTTCTTGCAATGTAACCACACTCAAATTGTTTTGCAATGAATTCCATCTTAATTTATACCAATACAATAGGTAATAATTTAGTTGGATAAAATGCGAGGGCAATCATTAAGTTTACTGATCCATCGGTATACCTACAGTCCAATTTAGTTGGCCAATTGGGCCCACTAAGACTCTTTGTTCTTTGCAGGTGGGTACCTGGGGTGGGGACCTGCTTCTAGGGGTTGTGTCTTTTATCTCTATTACCTATTCTGTGGTGATGTGGCGGAACAACAGCGAGATCTATCCATGGCAGGCAGATGCGTCCGAGAAAAGAGCGTCCAAAGTGGTATGAGTTGAAAAACTTTGTTAGCGCGATGCAACTAAACTAGCAGTTGTTCGTTTGTACTAGAAAAGTGACGTCTAGTAGGTACCTATATGGCGCCAAACTAATGGAAATTATTCACAGTCCTACGCATCTCCACTTAGCCTAAAGCGATGACGTGACGCAAGCAACGAGGACTCCCCAACCCCATTCCTAACTCTACCTACCTAAAAGAGAAAACAGATGAACGACGAATTACCAGTGAGCTTCTAAATACGTTACGATAGTAATTAACATATTTTATAATACTCGTATCATTGCGAATTACGGGCATTTCCGGCACTGCCGGTGAAATTACTGACACTTGAGGTATTCCATCTTACGCCTCTAGGTTGGCAATGCATCTTCAATACCCTTGGTGTTGCAGATGTTTATGGGCGGTGGTTATCTCTTACCTACCACCAGGACACCCACTTGCTCATTTTCCTTCCAGTCGAATAAAAAATATAAAAATAAAAAAACTTCGTAGACGATATTTCCGTACAAAATGATTGCTATAGGTACAGACCTGCCTGCTTAATTACTCAAGCTGTTTACGTACAAAATTTTCAACCGACTTCAAAAAAGGAGGAGGTTCTCAATTCGGGTGTACCTATGTTTTTAGGGTTCCGGAGCCAAAATTTCAAAAAAGGAACCCTTATAGTTTTGTCAAGTCCGTCTGTCTGTCTGTCCGTCCGTCCGTATGTCACAGGCATTTTACTTGACAACTACAAGTAGGTATAACTAAAGATGTATATCAATGAAATTTGGAGTACTGATGTCTTGTCAAAGCCGCTATTTAGTTTTGTAGTTAAATTAAAAAAATAAATATTTATAGGGGGCTTAATAAATACTTTCAACGAAAATTGGTTTCAACATGATCGGATATACCGTTTTTGAGTTATTGCCGAAAAACTGCGCTTCTCAACAAAAGGAAGTAAGTGCCGTGAAGATACGCTCTTTTTCTGGTATTAATTTTAAAGACTGTAGTAAGTAATGTTAATTGTGTTATAACGCACATAATATTAGGTAGGTACCTACTTGTTTTTTTTTGGTATGGGTTCGGAACCCTACCTTGGGCGTGTCCGACACGCTCTTGGCTGTTTTTTTAAATAATATCATATAATATTAGGGTTAGGTATTTGGTAACTCAATTTAAGTGACAGATCTACTATTTAAGGAACAAATATTATTTATTAGGTCCCTGAAAACGCATTTATTAGGTGTTCAATAAAATCATACCCTGTAGTTTTAGATAAGGTAAAGGTTCGAGTGTGCCACAGATTAATGCCCAATAATTATTTAGATTAGGTACTTAGGTACAATCCGTGAGCTTTTAGAAAACCCTTCGGGTTTCGGGGGAAATCGGAAGGATTCGTTAGTAAAAAATGACAATTGCCTTTTTGACTCAGTAGCAATCCATCACGCGTAGAGTGCACTCGTTTTATTTTCATTGATGTATATAGAGCAGTTAAACCCACCACTTACACTTATTTATTTAGATAGTTTGTTATTTTTCGGAAATTTATTTCCATGTTGAGTCAACTTAAGCAGGGTATTTCTATAAATAGCCAATCACTGGAAATTGTTTACAATGTATTTATAAATATTTTGTATATAAGTTGAAACTTTTAAGAAAAAAGTTGGTCGTAAATATTTCTATAAGGTACAAGAGCGAGTTATAGAAGCAACAGGGATTTCTAAAAGTACATTAAAAAAAATATAAAAGGAAAGCAGACCAAAAAAATTCATTTGACATACACAAGAGAAGTAAATACAGTATAACAACAGCTCTATATACTTCCAAACAAAAGTAGTGTGTTGAGGCGGGGTGTTCTCAATTTAAATTGACGAAGGAAGAATTCGAAAATGCTGATTTTGTTTTTTTGTAACATGACAAAAAGTCGTATTGTATTAAAATTAGAAAAAGATAAAGAAGCGTAATATTATTACAGTAAGGTTTATTTTGTGCTGATGGTTATTCTTCACATAACTTTTTAAGGTAACTTTGAAAACTTTTGCAAGTTGATAACAGAACAGAACCGCATATCACGATCGCGTGTCATCGTCTATACCCGAAGCATGCTTCTAAAATCCGAAGGTTTTTTTAAGATCTCACGGAGTGTAAGTACTCTGCTGTCACGTCTATCAGCTATTGCACATGACATAAAATTAAAGAATGCACCTACTTACGAGGTGCCTACCTACGACATAGGTAGGTAGTGACGACCACTCGTCCTATATAGCTACGTTCATATTCATCATCTCAGCGTATATACGTCCCACTGCTGGGCACAGGCCTCCTCTCGGAATGAGAGGGCTTGGGCCATAGTTCCCACGCGTTCCCAGTGCGGATTGGGAACTTCACACGCACCATTGAATTGCTTCGCAGGTTTGTGCAGGTTTCCTCACGATGTTTTCCTTCACCGCAAAGCTCGTGGTAAATTGCGCACATGAATTTCGAAAAACTCAGAGGTGCGAGCCGGGATTTGAACCCACGACCCTCTGCTTGAGAGGCGATAGGTCAAACCACTAGGCCACCACGGCTTCGGCACGGCACGGCCCGAAATAGGGTTCCGTGGCCATTACGAAAAAAATAAGTGATATTTTTCTAAGGATTTCGTATTTTGTACGGAATATTCCAAGTTTTAGTATATTTTTTATCGAGGGACTAAAATAAGCCAATACATAGGTATATACCCGATGTGGTTAGCCACCCGAGCTTTAGCGAGGGTGACTATACCTATTTATCCGAGGGTTTATATTGACTTTTAGTCTGGTGGTGAAAACTCTATTTTTCACTTCGACATAGTTACATATAGGTATATTCGTGCAAAATTACAGCTTTCTCGCTTTGATAGTTCCTGAGCAATGCCGCGGACGGACAGTCAGACAGACATGGTGAAACTACAAAGGCTCCATTTTTTTTTGCCATTTTGGCTACGGAACCCTAAAAAATGCGGTGTACTGTAGACCTTGTTCGAGCTTTTCCAAGTGCTGAAGTTTTATTAATCCGTGCGAGACGTTACGTATAGGTAAGGCACCGTTTCTTAGGTATCATCGAGAACCGCGATTTTTAACCGACTTCAAAAAAAGGAGGAGGTTCTATGTTCCAATGTTTGTATATTTTTTTTTTTTTTTTTATATATGTTCACCGATTACTCCGGCAATTGTGGACCGATTTTCAAAATCCTTTTTTTATTCGAAAGGGTATTTTTCTGAGGTGGTCCCATTGTCACTAAATCAAGATCTGATGATGGGATCCTAGGGAAATCGAGGGCAAACCTCAAATTTTACAGGCACACCTATGGCGATTTTGGCATTTTTAGTGTTAAAATGAGCATTTACATTCAGAAAGTATAATTTGATAACCTGGACCTGATGAAGAAGACCATAGGTGTCCAATGGAAAGTCAAAGCTAAGTACTGCTCACTCGTCTATGAACGATCATGATTAACATACCTAGATAAGCGAGTAAGAAGAAGCTTTAAGTTAATGATTCTTTCGAACTGATCTGATGCTGAAGCCAGAAGGTAGGCAACGGAACTCTGTTATAAAACAACGTAACTTAGTCGTGTTTGGGCTTAATGGAATCGTTGTGAGATGTAATTTGGCTATGAATAACTAAAAAGTGAGAAATAAATTTTTTTTAACAAAAAAGTAAAACCGACTCCAAAAAAATAAAAAAATAACAAAAAATGGAACCGACTACAAAGCCCTTGGAAATATTTTTCTAAGTACTTATAAGCTCGAAGTCGGTGACTCAGCACGACCCAGCAGGAGTGATTGAAACCCATTGTATGTAGGTGAAATAGACACCTATTACTCCACTCCTGCTGGGTCGTGCTGAGGCACCGACTTCGAGCTTATAAGTACTTAGAAAAATATTTCCAAGGGCTTTGTAGTCGGTTCCATTTTTTGTTATTTTTGTATTTTTTGGAGTCGGTTTTACTTTTTTGTTAATTGAGCTAATCGTTACTGTTCATAATATAGCCGATTTAGGTATAGGTACCTACATACTTACCTATAGGCATATAGATAATCGTCGTAAGTATATTGTCACTGATTGTCACGAGTAGGTAGGTAGGTACACGGTCAAATTGCGAACAATGGTACCTAGCTGTAACTCAATCCCTGTTCGCGATGTAGGTACAGTAGGAACCTTCGTGCTACAATGTATGTTGACATCTCATACTTTTCTCAAGGAAATCATAGTGAAATTGATAATTAAAAGGTTCCACCCTGGGTCATGATTCAGTTTGTTCGACTGTACCTACTGTACGTATGTACATACGTGTTCGTAGTGCGTTCGACAATGACCCTTGGACTTTAATGTCACCCCAGGTCCGGAGGCTCAGGAGCGCCAAGCGGTGAGCATAAAGCGACGCGTTCCGCCTGCAGGGCTCCCCCTGGCCGGGATACGTCGCATTTTTGGGATGGTTTCGTTTCACCCTGTATTGAGATACTCTATAGTTTGCACATATTACAATGAGAGATGGTAAAATGTTTAAAATCCTTGAATGTACTCAGCTGAAGTTTGTTTACATTCAGGTAATTCAATACCTATCCAACCAAACCAAAGTATAGTACCTAGATAAGAGGAGACTCGATCATTTCAAGTTATTTATTCATGTTATTTTATCAGTTTACTATTAAAGTTCAGGCTGCTCTGTGTACAAAATAAATAAAGTGTTGTTTACAAAGCGATGGGCCTCCCCACCGCGGCGGCGCGCTCCGCCAATCAGCGCGCCCGCCGCAGCCCCGCCGCCCGCTGCAAGGCGCCCCGCCCCGCCCCCCGCACCCGCGTGCGTTGCGCCCGCGCCGCATGCAACTGACAGATTTTAACTTACAACTCTATATTTTCAATGTCTAGCTAGACGATATAATATTTTGCGTTGAGACGAAGCAGATCAACTAATGTAGTCTAGGTATATAAAGCGTACCTATTATGTGTCTTAGAACCATGTCGTTGGGTGTTAGAAAAACATACACTTAGTACCAGTCAGTCGAGCCGGGCTTGATGATAGAGTCACAAATTAAAATTTAAATAAACACCTCATTTTGCTGTAATAGAGTAAAGTAGGCAACCACCTTCAACTGAATATAAAGTAGATTAGTCTGTACCGTGTGTCGTGGGCGGGGCTTGCCGGGGGCGGGACGCGGAGGGGCGAGGGGCGCGAGGGCGGCGGGCGCGGCCTGCGCGCGCGTCAGTGTCGCGCCGCGCGCCGCAGAGCGACACCGTGCGAGCACGAGCAGCGAGCCGCGAGAGTGTGCGAGCCGCGAGGCGACCCGCGAGTGCAGTGCAGTGTGTGACACCCGGGCCCTGCCGGCCGCTAGTGATAACTACAGTGTTGTGTGAATATTGGAATACAGTGTCGCCACGTTACGCTAAACAGGTACATACGCAAGGTAGAGTCCGCCGCCGGCACCGACCGGCTGGCCGCGGCCGCCGCATTCTTGGCGCGGCCGGGGCGCTGCGCTGCCAACGCGCTGCGCGGGGCCGGCGGCTCCACCGCCGCGCGCTGTCGCCGGCCGCGCTGACAGCTTGTTGGCAGGGGGCGGGCCGGCCCCCATTACTAGGGACGATCATCTATCCGCACCTGCATACACAAGTGACCCACGAACCAGCCTTGGGCTGATGTTCCTAGTTTGATAATTAACTTTACCCCGAGGGAACATAAACAACGGACTATATTTGCTTCATTTATGGGCTGTTTCACCATCCTATGATTAGTGTTAACTGACGGTTAAATGTGATGCCGTCTCTATTTGTTTTGTTCGAATAGACGGAGACGGTAGGTATCACATTTAATCGTCAATTAACACTTATCAGTGGATGGTGAAACAGCCCCTTAATCTACACACATTTATCAGTCTTTTATTGCATACGTAATTAGGTAGGTTACATAGTAAATAGGTAGGCACAATCGGCATCAAAGATAGCTGTCACATTGACACATTGGCAATCTTTACATGGTTTCACATGAAACATGAAACAATAGAGTAAGAAAGTAAAGCTACTTTTGATGCTGACTGTGCCATCACCAGCACCAATATCTGACACAACAAGCGTGCATAAATATCTGATACGGCTCTATTTCTAAAGCCGGTAGGACGTGTCAGATATTTTTGCACTCTCTGGTGTGACAGATATTAATGTAGGCGATTGTACTGCTTCCATTCTTCTTTGCCAAATACGGAAAATGCCCGATAGCGAATCACGGCGTAGATAACTACCTAGTTCCTAAATTTAGGCTTCAACAGCTACTTCAGGACGCGTTCACTTCGCGCACATCGCAATGTAGAGCCAATAAATTATGTAGGAAAATATTGAAGACGCACTGTGGTAATGTTAAACATCGCCACGCGTTTAGTTGTATTATGAATTACATACAAATTATCAAATATTCGTACTCATAATTACGCACTTTACACATACCTATAATTAGATAAATGAAAAAAATATCGTGGGACGATTAACACCAATCGACCTAGTCTCAAACTAAACAAAGCTAGCATGTCCTAATTACCTATAGGTACAGGCAACGGATAGACATAGGTACATAATACTTAGGTAGGTATAAATATGAATAGATAAATACCTACATACCTACCTTAACCGTTCAAGACTCGAAAACAAACATTCGTACATCATCGTACAACCTACTGCCTATAGGTATGTAGGAATACTTATCTGCCCCGACGGGGACCCAATCGAGACCTCAAACTTCATCCAACCACAGGTCTGTGCAGTCTGTTGGTCTATTTATGAGCTGCGTCTCTATCCCCCCAAACCCCATACCAAGACTAACCTAACCAACTAATGTTAGAAAACCTCCGACTAGGTCATTTCAAAGTTCATTATCTCTAAAACGGCTGAACCGATTATGATAAAACATATCTAAGAACCATCGCTAAAAAACCTGATTTCAAATAAAAAAACCGCATTCAAATCGGTCCACCCGTTTAAGAGCTACGGTGCCACAGACAAACAGATAGACACACAGACATACAGACACAAATACCGGTCAAACTTATAGCACCCCTCTTTTTGCGTCGAGGGTCAAAAAAACACGCAAATGATAATAAGTACTTAGAAAATAAAGGCGATTAAAAAAGGGCTGTCAAGTCAAATCTAACACGACCTATGTAGAGCATGAGCGCCGATGGGGGTTGGATAACTATCCCTAAGGGGGTGGAACTGTTGCCTGCGGGTGGCAGACAGGATGCCATCAGACAGCATCGTGGGTGCAAACGCGACCAAAGAGTTGCACTACACTTGGGTTTCCAGCTATGTAAATGAAAGCTATCTACTACAATAATTATCAAAGGCAAATTTCAAACTTTCAAACTAAACATTTATATTTGTGACACAAAATAGATACTCAGTGAATCAAACCCTACAATAGTGTAATAATTAATTAATCTTAACCTTAGCTAGTACAAAGTGTCAAAAAAGTTAGGGATTGTGGTTAGGAACCTTTCATGTAGAACCATGTAGAGCCGAAAAACTTGTAGGATTTCAATAAGGGACATGGCGGGTGCAACGGGGAGGTGTTGCGAGCACTTTGTATACACAAGAGTAGGCAAACAAGTTCACATGTCAATGAACCCATACCTCACGTAGACATCAAGCTGCAGCAGCAGAGACGCAGAACAGTGAAAAATCTTTAAAATATTCATCTAAATCGGGCTACACAAAAATGCCATACATACCTGCCTACTTATGATTAAACAGAGAAACAAAATAATTTTTACAAAAAAATTACCTAAATATGTCCGTTTACCCGAATGTGCCCGAATTTCATTTGTCCGAATTTCACTTGACATTCCAACGTTTTCCATAAAATATAATATAGAACCGTACTGTTTTCAGGATTGTTTTAAATGTCATCATATACAGTAGGTGCATCGTATGCAGTAGGTTAGGTTACGTTATTTTAATTTCAACTCCGAAGAAATTACTATTTCAGAAATAAATTACTTTATGGCATATAAAATTTGGGCAAACGATAGAAAACCAAATATGTCAAACAACAAATCGTGAATAAATATCTGATACCAACAATTATTGATGCAGGTGACCGTACCTAGAGGTACCTGCTAACTGAAATTTTATTAGGTAACATGTAAATCATCATCATCATTACAAAAAAAGGAAAAATATATAAACGTATAACTACGACTTAGGCGAATTTTATTATTCACCGCGTTTTTTCCGTTAACTTAATTAACCAGATTACTTAGTTCATTGATAGAAACTACGTGTTTGAATGAAACTGCATAATAATATGTAGTTATAATGTGTGAATTATAAATACATACTTTAGTTGCGAACTTTAAAAAAATGTAATAAAAAGCCATAACTTAAAAACTTTTACACCACTGTTTTACATTGTTTCGCAGTGCATGTGCATAGCTAATTAATTAATTTTAATCAATTTTCTTAATCCTTGATTAATTGATTATCTTTTAAACAAACAATGACCACTAGGTACTTAGTGTTTTGGTGAAATACATTTCATTTAATCTGCTGAATGGACCCGATTCTACAGCGGCCGCCAAAATTCCTAATTTTATTTAGACGTCGCTAAATTACTTTGCTATTCTATGAGCACCTGTCATAATCAAATGACATCGCTAATTTAATGGAATAGCACTTGTTAAATCCGCCGTCTAAATGACAATTAAAATTTAGAAAATTTAGATTTAGACAATTTAGCCGACGTGCGCGTAGAATCGCATCCAATGGACCCGATTCTACAGCGGCCGCTAAAATTCCTAATTTTATTTAGACGTCGCTAAATCACTGTGCTATTCTATGAGCACCTGTCATAATCAAATGACATCGCTAATTTAATGGAATAGCACTTGTTAAATCCGCCGTCTAAATGACAATTAAAATTTAGAAAATTTAGATTTAGACAATTTAGCTGACGTGCGCGTAGAATCGCATCCAATGTTCGCTTAAAGTTAGCGGTTGAATATAAAACCACATTGTTATAAATAATAGTATATTTTTTATTGAGAGCTTTGATGAATTATACCTGTAGATTCACAATCGCGCGCCCAAATATGTCCGAGCCAAATGAGCGCCACTTTGGTAATCACTGGCCTAAAATCACTGGTTCATCACCGGGATAGGTTAGGTCGATAGGTTGGTCGATAGGTCGATCGGTAGGTCGATAGTAGGTAGATAGGTTGGTAGAATGCTCGCCTGCCACTTTGGTAAAACTGGCCTTCTTTTTTCTCAGTACGTTGTTGTCAAGTGTCAAGCGTTGGTGTCAAGCGAAATTCGCCCGTAAGGCACTGGTCCCACCGCGAGCTAGTAAGCTATGAGCTATCGGCTATTTTCTAGCCCAAGAAACGAACAAAAGATAATCGCTTCCGTGTACATAAAAGAGAGAGCTATATTTTTATAGTTCATAGCTGGCTGTTCACACTGCCGGCGAGGATACTATCCCACCGCCCGGCGAGTAAGCGATAATTCCATAGAATTGTTTACTAGCCGCCCGCCGATTGTCATCTGTTTCTAGTACAGAATTTTACTAGTTGACCGCCGAGCTCGCCGATAGCTGGCGGTGGGACCACTGTTTACTAGTTGACCGCAGCGATAAGCTATCGACTATAAAACTAGCTCAACGGTACTCGCCGAAGCCTGCTTGGCGATCAGAGCGATCATTCTATAAAAAACTCATCCATTTTTACAAGAAATACTCGCACGAAGACGGCTACTCGACATTGACAGCTGTTTATATTTTATCATGACAGTAAAATTCATAAGTGGACAGGATGAATCAACTTGAAAGAGAAGTAAGCCAATAACGAGTTTGCAAACCATACGTTACAAAGGTTGCCTGGAAGAGATCGCTCTTAAGCGATAAGGCCGCCTATTGCTTACCTTGTAATTTTCTCTGTGTACCTGTTTTCTGTATCGCTTATTATTTCTGGTACACAAATAAACAAATAAAGAGTATTTGTATTGTATTGTATTGTTACATCACAAATTAAAAAAAAGAGTCCAGTATGTTACGCAAACGGTGTAAACAGGCTTATGATACTTAGAACTTACAAAACTCTGATGTCTAGGATTTTCTGATATTTTTTACCTATATCCATAAAATATTTTTACATTTGCAGTGGAATCACAAACTTTACATTCAAACTTACTTTTTGGGTACTTGTAACTTTACTCTGTCAAACAAGTCTGTCAGTAAAAAAGAACAAAGAAAACTATAGGTATCCTTTTCTATAGCAGAAGGAAGGAAAGGAGTATGTATATTTCCTGGCTGCTCCCAAACGGATTTCAGGGCCGTATCGAACGTTACAAAGATAAATTTCCTATGTAAATTAAACTTTTTAATATGACCCGGGACACGTGTCTGTAGTAAAGATTGTGGAGTAGGAGAACAATATAGACATCCAAATTAGCCAAATAGTTTTTATCTCACATACTTGTCCCTATAGTAACAATCGTAACATCATCATCATCATCATCATCATCTCAGCCCACAGCAGTCCACTGCTGGGCATAAGCCTCCCCCAAGGCACGCCACAAAACCCGGTCTTCCGTTTTCTGCATCCAGTCGCTTCCCGCCCTCCTGCAAAGTTTTTATTTGCTCTTCTTTGCTCTTTAGTGAATAAAATGCAACTTTGCTCACTGTTTTTGAAGAATAAAACAACTCTTTCCGAGCTAGTGTGGTGAAAATGTATTTTCAAATTCAAATTCAAATCATTTATTCAGTAAATAGGCACTTTTACACGTCATTTTTTTTAAACTACCAGCGCTTTCGGAAAGACCATCATTGCCAAGAAGAATGCGCCGCAAGAAACTTGGCAGAAAGTCATTTTTTCAAAATAAAATAATTACAAATAAAATACTTAAAAACTACAATAAACAATTAAACAAAAAATTACAAAAAAAATAATTAAATAATAATACAGGGATGTATGGGGTCCCTTAGTTACAAAATTAAACACTAACACACTAACTATATTCGACCTCGACTGTACATCGTATAGGTCATTGGCGAATAGCCCCCCGGCTGAGCTAGTGCAGCGAGTAATCGCCCGTCGCACGCAAACACTCGCTTATAGCCGAGCGTCTAAACTAGCAAAACTATACTCGCTTCTCGCCTCTCGCCCACTCGTTTGTAGTTTATAGTTTTACTCGCTAATAGTTTGTAGCCGCCGGTGGGACCAGTGCCTTATAGAGTAAAGACTAGGTTCAAATTTCGTCTCGTATTATTTTAATTATTTTGTGTGAGATGATTTTATTTGTCACGCAAACAAATGAATAGTTCTGACATTCTTTGAAGGGGATTTTGTTCGGCAATGTGCGTCCTGGTTTAAATGTCATTGATTGAGAGACTAAAATAAGCCAATACGGTATATACCCGAGGTGGTTCCGAGGGTTTATATTGACTTTTAGTCTCGAGGTGAAAACTATATTTTTCACTTTGATTGCGAGAAAAAAACAAAATGATTAAATCAAAAAAATAAAAGCACATCTTTCTAGATTTCGGCGGCAAAAGATTATCAATTATGTCTTTTGCTCTTTGCTCGACATCATAATTTTCACTATCACTTGACGACATTGTGAGAATAATCAATTTATTTTAATCGTTTTCGATTTACGCTCTACAAGAATTTCAAAGTTTTCAAGGTACCTAAGTATTTTTTCCAACCAGACACAGATATAACAAAATTGCATCTGCGAAATGACCAATACACAAGTGGAAAAATAGAATGGCGCCACCTTGTATGCGAAAAACCATAGAACTAAGACCACGTAGACTAAGAACGTAACATTTGCGTCATGAAAATGGTCCACACACAATCTTATTTTTTGCAAGTAACTGGCTGTTTGAGTTTATCTAAGTGGAAGTAAATTAAAAAGTTAATTACTTTTACTCCCTAGGGACTAAAGTACTCATTTTACTCCCGCCTCGTAAGGTTATATTGACCTACTTTTAGAGCATGAGAAGTGAAAATTGTAGTTATGTACCTAAGTACCTACTTACTTAAAATAATAAGTAGCTCAGGTAACCTATCTACCTAGGGTAGCCATATGATGTACTGTGTGTTTACATAAAAATACAATGTACAAAAAAGCACAATGCTTGAAAGTTATTATTAGGTACAAGGTACAAGATGAAGGCAGTGCTACATCCATACTTCCATCCTTACTAATATTATAAATGCGAAAGTGTGTTTGTATGTTTATCCGTCTTTCACGCCGTAACGGAGCGACGGATCGACGTGATTTTTGGCATAGAGATAGTTCATGGGCCCGAGAGTGACATAGACTACTTTTTATCCCGGAAAAAGGCACAGTTCCCGAGGGAACAGCGCGCGATAACCGAATATCACGCGGGCGGAGCCGCGTGCAAAAGCTAGTTTAATCATAAAACTGGTCAGATTTCCGTAGGCTCCGTCGCCCTACATACAAGGAACCTTTGTAGTTTTGTCATGTTTGTCTGTCAGTCCAAAGCTTAGCTTAAGCCTATTGATGTTAGAAAGAAGCATTTTGCATGAGCATAAAAATGATAGTAACTACAAAAATAGTAAAATAAAATATCGAAAAAAATGCAGGGAATTTGCGTATCACGTGAAAAGGGTACAGTCGAGTGTAAAAATACGGAATTATCTAAACCTTCAAAAATATGTACCACAGAATCTTATTCCCACGTAATAAGATCGTGCTAACGTGCGTGCTAACATATTTATGAGTGGTTCGAATAGATACAAACATATTTTTGCACTTGACTTGGGAAACTATTTTAAAACTAATTGCACTATGCATAATAAAGCGAATTAATCCTTAATATAATTGAATAGATTCATATTAGTAATCATTAATTGTGTTTCACGAAATTAAATCGTGTTTTTTTTTCAATATTTTTGTACAATTGTCATTTTAAGGTTGTTTCCACGGCTAAAAATCCTCCATTCACAAACACCGTGTTGGCTGTTTAAGGGTTTCCAGCGTAAATAAAAAAATACTTTAATCCCTAGAGAATAAAAAGGAGCTTTAGTCCCGATATGCATAGACTAAAGTAACATTTCAAGGGCATGAGAAGTGCAAAATTATAAAATTATACTTTTAATACCTACCTACCTATCAAAAGTATAATTTTATGCAGTTCAAAACCATCAAAAGTTAGGGGTTGTGACAGTTTTATGGCAATCCCTTCATGGCTCATCTCACAAGCATGCTAATAGTAAGCATAAATTGTAAACATTTTTCTAACAAAGTGTATCGCTGATGTCGAATAAATTAAGAAGCTGTAATCAGTCAGGATGGTATTAATTATGTCAAACTTACAAGGAAACCTATAATGGTTAAATTTGCTTGAGAATTATTAGTAGTTTAAGAGTAATTAACAGCCTAAGGTATAAAATATACCTAAACTTGGAATACTTACTCCGTACAAAATACGAAACCCTTAGAAACATATTACTTCATTTTTTCGTAATGGCTACGGAACCCTATTTCGGGCGTGTCCGACACGCTCTTGGCCGGTTTTTATTTTTTATTTTACCATATTGTATGCAATTTAAATTCCAATTTCATGATTTTGATGTTCAGAAAAATTTTCGAGAAAAGAATGATTTTGTTTTTTTATTGCTTAATCGAAATTGTAGAGCTGTGGATGTATGTAAATCAAAATAATAGCTATTACGTGATAAGTATGTGTGAGAAGGTTCTTAACTTAGTTCTGGGTAATCCTTCATATCTTTATTTAGGTTTAAGTCCGAGTAAATAATGTTGAGTTAGAATTGCTCTTCGTCCGATTAACTCCGTCGGCTCTATAATAGGGAAGTAAAGTTTGAAAATCAGAACCCTCCTTTGGGCAGTCGGTTAAAAAAGTGTTACAGACTATTGTTATAGCGTTTATTGTGTTTATCGTTACTCTTGAGTATTTTTTTATTGTTCGGTGTATTCAAATTCAGTATAATAATAATTTAAAAAATATTTGATGCAGGTGTCCGATTACTTATAATAAATAATTAAATTATTATTGGGTTGGATTATTAAAATTGACTTCGCGTTTTGAAAACGACGAGTACTGGCTTTTCGTAACATAACGTTTGGCAACCTGTTTCATTTGAATGAATGAACGAAAGATTTATTTGAAACACAATGCAACAACATTTTTACAGACATTACTTATCATCATCATCATCAGCCGGAAGACGTCCACTGCTGGACAAAGGCCTCCCCCTTAGAACGCCATAATGAACGACAACTCGCCACTTGCATCCACCGGTTTCCCGCAACTCTCACGATGTCGTCAGTCCACCTGGTGGGAGGCCTGCCAACGCTTCGTCTTCCGGTTCGTGGTCGCCACTCGAGAACTTTTCTCCCCCAACGGTTATCTGTTCTTCGAGCGATGTGGCCCGCCCATTGCCACTTCAATTTGCATATTTTTCCAGCTATGTCAGTGACTTTAGTTCTTCGACGAATTTCCGTATTCCGGATTCTATCGCGCAAAGAAACTCCAAGCATAGCTCTCTCCATAGCTCGTTGCGTGACTCTGAGCCTCTCTAAGAGGCCAACAGTCAAGGACCACGTCTCAGCGCCATAAGTCATCACTGGCAACACACACTGGTCGAAGACTTTAGTCTTCAGGCATTGCGGAATATTGGACGAGAAGACATCACGAAGTTTCCCGAACGCAGCCCATCCGAGTTGGATTCTTCGGGCGACCTCTTTTTCGAAGTTGGACCTACCCAATTGGACAACTTGTCCAAGGTAAACATAGTGGTCAACAACTTCGAGTGCATCGTTCCCAACGATAACCGGCACGGGTGTGACATGGACATTTGACATGATTTTAGTCTTGTCCATGTTCATCTTAAGACCCACCTGTTGGGAGACGATACTGAGGTCACTGAGCATAGTATTGAGCTCCTCCAGCGACTCTGCCATTATAACTATATCATCGGCAAAACGAAGATGGGTGATGTACTCGCCGTTGATATTGATGCCGAACATTACTTATACTCCATTTAATTTAAGATTTAAATTAACGATCAAAGTGTAACATACGTTTCTCGGTATTTCGAACACAAATTGACAAAAAATACCTACATATACATTTATTAGCGGTATTTTATTATATTTTTAGTATAGAAGTTAACACTATTTTAAATACTTTTATTGTTTCATTTAAAAACGTGTGAAAATTTCACCGTTAAGTTTCAAATGTTAAAATAAATGGAGTATAATCTAATAGTAGGTATTTCGAAACTTTTCATTTCGAAAACTCTAAAACTGTTCCTAAATATTTCAGGATTTATTTCAGGGCCATCGTGTAAAGCCCTTTTGGTAAGGTTAGTTTTATAAAAATCCTGAAATATTTACAGTTTCAGAAATATTAAGCAGTTGGGAAATGAAAACTAGTGAAATGAAACAGGTTGCCAAACGTTATTCACCGAAACATTATTAGTAAACCGAAAACAGTACGGTCAAGGGCATTATTATATGTATAAGTACGTTTGCCAAGGTGTCAAAAATATTCAGCAAAGTACACCTTTATGCCACTAACCATAAGGTCGATGTACTATATGTATATATTTGATGCTTTCGGCTGCCATAATTTTATAAGTCACTAGCTTTTGCCTGCGGCTTCGCCCGCGTGGAATTCGGTTATGCGCGCTTTTTTACCCGTTTAATGGGAAATTTTATCCATTTCACCTACACGGATAATTTTTAATTGTAATCGAGAACTTATACACCTATTTTCATACTTCTAAGTCCAGAAATGAGAAAGTTCCATATAAACCTCACCCCCCCCATTTCACCCCCTTAGGGGATGACTTTCTAAAAATCCTTTCTTAGTGCTCACTTACATCATAAAAAGAACCTCTGTACCAAATTTCAAGTTTCTAGGCCCAGCGGTTTGGGCTGTGCGTTGATATATAACCCAGTGAGTCAGGTTTGCCTTTTATATATATAGATAATGTATTGTTTTTCCAGTTGAAACCGTAAAATTTTCATAAATTTTTAAATGGCTCCTGTATGTTTAGCTTATAACAATTCTGAAAATATTTGGTTTCAGAGAAAAAAAGAGCTATGTCAAATATTACATTATGACTAATAATTTTCGACCAGTCGATATAGACCCCTAAATAATAAATACACGCACACTTGACACCAATTGACCTAGTCCCAAAGTAAGCAAAGCTTGTGTTATGGGTACTGCGGAACCGATAAACATGTACTCAAATAGATATACCAGATATACATACTTAAATACACATTTAAACACCAAACAAAGTGGTTAAGATTTTGAAACTTTATATATGGATATCATGATAATTTCAGGATAAAAACTAGTCGTGTGTTATTCCAGACTTCCTAATTTAAATTGATGAGTCGTTTTAACGTGAAGGAGTAACAAGCACACGGGCACGTACGCACATAAATACGCACAAACTATCCCATTTATAATATTACTAAAAGTAGCCGATATCCGCGACTCCGCCCGCGCAGAATTCGTTTATCGCTATCCCGCGGGGACTGTGCAATTTTCCGCTATAAAACCGGCCAAGAGCGTATCGGACACGCCCAAAATAGGGTTTCGTAGCCATTACGAAAAAATTAATTAATATTTTTTTAAGGATTATTTTATACGGAAACTTCCAAGTTTAGGTATATTTTATACCTTACGCTGCTATTTACTCATAAACTACTAATAATTGTCAAGCAAACTTAGCCGTTATAGTTTTTCTTGAAAGTTTGATATACTGACTACCTTCCTGAATGTTTTCAAATTTTTCCACCCACCGGTTTAGATTTTAGAGGGGGGGGGGGACGCTCGATTGTAATGAAAATTTGCACTTTAAAGTTGAATATTTCGCAAACAAATTACGAATCGAAAAATCGTTTTGGCAAACCCCTAATGGTTTTAAAATACCTATCCCCACCCCCACCCATATACATTGTACGGTACCACCACAACACCACCACCACCACCACCACCACCACCACCACGTACATTGATGGCAGTATTCAATTTGTATGAAAAAAGGAAAATTCAAAGACTCCATTATTTTTAAAAGTCGCTGAACTAATGTTGTTCAGCTTAACGAGGCAGATCTATGTTTTAATTATATCCGAGGTATATCCGTGCAAAACTTTCTAACATTGACAGTCCCTGAGCAAAGCCGCGGACGGACAGACAGACAGACATGGCGAAACTATAAGGGTTCCGTTTTTGCCATTTTGGTTCCGGAACCCTAAAAAACTATCCTGTATCCTTCTCCGGGACTCAAACTACGTATACCGATTTCATCTAAATCGGTTAGCGGTTTAAACGAGAAGTAACAAACAATCTAACGAACAAACAGACTTACAAACTTTCGTATTTATTTTATAATATTATAGTGGGATAACTGACATTAAAAATGAATGAACGTTGATTGTAGTATTAATTAAATTAAGAGGTCAGTAAACCTTAATTAAAGCTGATAACGACCTTCACTTTGCCTCTTGTTGCGTTAAAACACGAATCAATGTACATATTAGCCAGGCGGACTAACAGCAAAACAAAATTAATAAGAAATTATACAGATAAAAACATAAAAATTACTTAACATGGGTTACATCTCTAAATTTTACAGGAACATTATGTAGATAAAGGTAAATTACTACAAACATTTATACTTACTAGGCATAACTTACTCCAAATACGGAATCAGAAACTTGATAGTTGCATATAGTTGTAAGCTTTTTCGGCAAAGAACCCTTTACGCGTCGGCCCGGCCCACGCTTACATTTAGATGAAAATATGAGTAAGCTTTGTGGATGGAAATTCTTGGTAGTCGCAATAGGGATGATGACGCCATTAAAAAATAATTCGAAGGTACAACAACTCCAGTAAAAACGCTTTATTTTAGCCCTGAAAACCAGATTAATTTTCGATTTACTGTAAAATTAGATTTTTGGTTGCTTTAAAACAAAATAAACAGATAGTTGATTGAGTTGCCGGATAATGACCTCATAATTCGCTATTGCCATTGAAACTATGGGAAAATTGTGTTTTTACAGCTCATAAAAAGTACGTCAGTTGATTGGTGGTGTCAACATCCTATTCTAAATTATTGCTCTACATAAGCTCTACATAGCTATTTCACTAAGAGCAACCAGCGTTTCCCCGCGACTTTGTCAGCGCCGAATTTAAAACGTGCGAATTGTGCGATGCAGCTTCTTCATTTAATTACATTTTAAGTAAACTATCTTTTGCCCGCGGCTTCGCCCGCGTGGAATTTGGTTATCACGCGCTGTTCACTAAGGAAATGTGCATTTTTCCGAAATAAAAAGTAGCTCTTGTCACTCTCTGACCCATAGGCTATCTCTATGCCAAAATCATATCGATACGTCGCTCCATTTCGAGAAACACGAACACAAAATGACATACTTTCGCATTTATAATATTAGTATGGATTTATTGCTAGTTCGTAATACCTACGTAACATATTAATAATATTATATAATATTGTAAGACGATGCCATTAATCGTTGAAGAGTTCCGTCCTGGGCAGACATTACTAGATTATTGCAATCTCACGCAATTTACACAAGTATGCCAGATTTCAAGTCAATCCGACAACTGGAAGTGGGTCAAATTCAACTTGCAAGATTTTATAAATGAGATCCAATCAATTCGTAATCAATCACAGTTCGGTGACGCACGAAAAGAAATATTATGCCAGTAAACAACAAAAAAAGTAAAAAGAAGAGCGATAAAAAAATTAGTGCAGCCTCTCAAAATGGTGAAGAGGGCACACAGCAACTTGTTGCCCTCTACTGTTCTTACTAAGCGAAGATAGAGTTTATTTAAGTAGCGTACTGGGAGGCGAAACCTTCACATCTTAGTTAGGTATACTTCTCCTGTCTGATTTTCACTTGAATAAACTCGAAAAATAATTTTTGCTTCGAGCCCCGTATCTAAACATATCTAATTTACCAGTGTAGGAACAGTGGCGGAATGAAAAGGTTGACCAGTTTTCAAATACATTCATTTATGGGTTGTTTCATCATCCATTGATTAATGTTAACTGAGGGTTAAATGTGATGCCGTCTCCGTCTATTTTAACAAAACAAATAGAGACGGCATCACGTTTAACCGTCAGTTAACATTAATCAAATACGTTGCAATGTCAAAGTTGAAATATCTTTATCAATTACATGATACGAGTACATTTTTGAATGACAGTATGACCGATTATGTCATACTCGCTCAATAAAGCAGATACTGATAACTTATTACTGTTATTACATGTTATTACTTATTTACTTACTTAGCGTTGCGATTGCGGCTTGCGGCTTGCTTATTTTTTATTTTATCATCTCTACATCTGTACTTACCTATGTTTGACAAAGAAACTATTCTTATTCTTATTCGTAATATTATGCTGAGTGGGGCCCACTTTATACTATTCGATGTTATTTGTATTCTTTTCAACTTTTATTTTAATTTTTTAATTTTTGTATTTTTATGTGTATTGAATATGTGTAAATGTTTCTCTCTCTCTCTCTTATACTGAGCAAGCAAAATCATACCTTTCGACCTTTTCATTCCGCGACTGTACTCACCGGAATGGGTTCATAACTTGCGTTATGGGTACGATGCAATCGAACGCAAGGGGAGGGAGATCCTCGGATCAAAAATTTGACTAAAATATTTATGATAGAATGTGCTCATTCTACCTGAAAATTATTAGCTGTTAAAGGAGTAAATTATGTAGGTACTTAGGTTTTTTTTTCGTATTACTGTCCGTGATTGACCCCTATCTCACCTAATGTTAATTAAGTAACAGCCTATTCACTCTAGCCTTGACAAGCCTAGATTGTATTTATGCGGAAATACCTACAGACGACGGTATGTTGTGATCTCAAAAATACTGTACTTTAGGTATTAATGTACAGTCAACGGTAAAAATATGTATACACTATAGTACCTTGTCTATTTTCGTCATAATTTGAACTGCCATTATATTACGAGTAGGTATTATGAACTGTCACAGTGGTTAAAGTGAAAGGTACTTGAGTACCTACATAGTGTATACATATTCATATGATTGCCCTTGACTGCACCGTAGCGGTTTTATGGGTTATGTGGTCAACCACAAAAACCAAATTTTCAATACCATGTAAAGTACACCTACATTGTAAACAACCTTGATACCAAGGTCAAAATTATTGAAATGAAAAAATAATTAAAAACTAAAATCAAACAAAGTGAAAATTTGTGATCTGAAAAGTATAAAACAACAAGCGAGATAATGTCTTGTCTTTGGACTTTTAAGAAAAGGCATATTCGCATGGTGGTCGCATGCCATATCGAGGTAAAACTTATCCCTGGCCGAAGAAGTGGCATTTGACCATGGATCTCCTTAAAAGTTGGTAGATTAGAATTTTGGACGAAGATTTTTTGTTTCATATTTTTCACATCGCAAATTATCACTTTTATTGTCACTTTATGGGGTGTTACTTTTTAACTTATTTTTTCATCTCCTTTGACGCACTTTAGTGGAACTTTGAACTCTTTCAGTGAAATAAAAAATACTAACACTTGCGGCCTTAAAAACACGCCTGTTTAATTTAATATCTAAAATACTTCGTCAGTGCTCTATAGGTAGAGTCATTCACGACGACGCGTGCCGTATGCCGAACAGAATCACGCGCCTCCGCGGACGGAACTTGTCTTAGTACACTTGGTTAAGATTGTTGACAATTAATTCAATTACCAATCTCCCCAAATACTTGAGCTAGTTTCGTCTAATTATTAACTCAGTGTCATGATATGTGAGATTTAACAGAAATTTAGTAACCTTCCTTTTACATTCATAGTATGAGAGTGGGTAGTTGTTCAGTAAACTATTCAACTCATTGTATATGTGTGCCGAAAGATAAAGAATTTTGCAAATGCGGCCACTCCGTGTCGTTTGTCTTGGTTATTGTGATCGAAATAATAAATATCTCCTACTTGTCTTTCCAAGGGTCTCAAACTACCATTGGGACATTTGGCATTTGACCTCAGAGATATTTGGAAATAATTAAGATCCGCACTAGCGATCCCTTCAAATAGCGAACCTACTGTGTTAAAAATAAAATTGTGTTAAATACTTCTGTATATAGATATCATTTATAAATATTGTGAATCTGTAAAAAAAAATACCTCGTTGAGTTTCTTGTCGGATTCTTCTAAACAGAGGTTTTTTCCGAACCGGTGGTAGATTCTTTTTGACGTTCATACATAATTGAATAAAGATATTTTAACTTTGACTTTGACCTTCATACCAAATTTGATTTAAATTGGCTCAGCGGTTTAGACGTGAAAAGGTAACAGACAGACAGACCTTCAAAGTTACTTTCGCATTTATTTACATAGTTTGAGTTGTGTCGTGCCGTATGGGTTCGTCGGTCGGGCGCGGGCGCGGGCGCGGGCGCGGGCGCGGGCGCGGGCGCGGGCGCGGGCGCGGGCGCGGAATGCGCCGGGTTTTTGCGCCGGACGGGTTGCGCGCGCGCAGCCGGCGACACTCCGACAACGGAACGTGTTTGCAGCGTCTTTGCTTTTGTAAACGTCAATACTTACTAGTAGGTATAGCGTGTGATTCGACGTAGGTATGCATGTATGTCTGATGTACTCGTAGGTAAGTAAAAGGTAGGTAAAAGTTACCAATTTTGAGCTTTTACTGGTCAAAATTGACATACTCGTAAGATCTGAGCTTCCTAAAGATGTTGAATTTTTTTTGTTAAGGAATTGTTTTTATGGCGTGGAAGAAATATTTAACGATGTGTCGATATAGGTTAAGCTTAATGTTAAAACTCTCATGTATATGCAATTTTATTTATTTATGTTATTTCAAACAGAGTACTTGTAAAATTATAACATATATCAATACTAGCTTTTGCCCGCGGCTCTGCCCGCGTGATATTCGGTTATCGCTTGCTGTTCCCTCGGGAACTGTACATTTTCCGGGATAAATAGTAGCCTATGTTACTCTCGGGCCCATAAACTATCTCTATGCTTTGGCATCACGTCGATCCGTTGCTCCGTTACGGCGTGAAAGACGGACAAACACGCAAACACACCTTCGCATTTATAACATTAGTATGGATGAACCGAGCCTCTATGGATTTGAATTGAAATAAAAAATATATTAACAATTGTCTATTTTCGTCATGTTTGAACTACCATATATGAACTGTCACAGTGGTTAAAGTGACAAGGTACTAAAGTGTACACATATTTTTGCTCTTGACTGTACCTACCTATGTATAAAAGGTATGCTATGTATGTACCTCTGTTACACGGTTCAATTGAGTGTTAAGAGCTTTTATTAAGTGGCCCTGTACCTATCTAACTGAGTTTGCAATGGAATCTACAGACCTATTATAATATCATTGCATTGTTCACCCACTTCGTGGTGTTATATAATATGAAACTTGGCAACTATGCGCAGTTCTAATTACAATACGATAGTTTATAAGGTACAGTCGAACTGATAATGATCGTGGAGGCGTAAGCAAGACACTGAAACGCCAAGGTAGATCTAATTTACTAGTTGCGGCTAAATATTATCGCGTATTTAAAGATAATCGCAGTCTACTGACAGACTGATAAAAAAAATTCACAGATTACCACTTATCTGGCCATGGTTATCTGTAAGGAACAAGGGCTTTTAACACGGGAGATACATTTTGAACATCGATCAATGTTACGAAAAATTTGTCAAATTAAAAAGAATCCTTAGGGTTATAACACACCGCGTTTTCTAAACACGCTGTCGATGCGTGTTTGTATGTTTGTATCGATACAAAGTCAAAGTCAAAGTCAAAATCTCTTTATTCAATTTAGGCAACAATAAGAATAGAATAGAATAGAATAGAAATATTTTTATTCGGGCTTCACACTTAAAATAGTACAGGGCAAATGAAAACAAAAAAGAAATACAATATGCGAAGGCACGAAACGCAATAAGCAATTATGAACGTCAAAAAATTTACCACCGGTTCGGAAAAAACCTCCGTTGAGAAGAATTCGGCAAGAAACTCAACGAGGTATTTTATTTTTAAAAACAGATTCACAAAATTTATAAATGATATCTATATACTATTATTTAACACAATTTTATTTTTAACACAGTAGGTTCGTACTTTGAAGCGATTGCTAATACGGATCGGAATTATTTCCAAACATCCCTGTCCATGATATAATCATTAACTTTATAATAAGCCTTAGATATTAACGTCTTCTTGACAGTAGATTTAAATTTTGTATCATACAAACGCGATATACTTTGTGCCATCCACGAAGACGCATGATTTTGTCAAAATTAGTCATTAATGACATTGTAATAAGAACCACGGCACTCGTCATCGTGAATGACTCCACCTATACGCACGCACACAGCGTAGGTGCTCTATGGACAGAAAAACATGCTATGTCAACTCGCGAGGGCTCGTTTAAAAAACGCGATGTTCAAAGGCTATAATAGTGCATTGTGTATTAAGGGCGGTAAATAAGATAGAAGCCCGAAGTAGAAGACTGAGGGATTTAATGACTCGATGTTCATAACTAGTACCGCCCGTGCGCAGGATGCAGCGCATTAGTACAGGCTCATTTACCGACCTTGGGATTCATGACAAGAAAATTTGTACGCGCAATGACTCATTTACTGACCTCGGGTTTCATGGCAAGCACATTAAGGTCGTGGGTTTTATTTGGGGGGTGGCAACCAAGGTAGCCTGCATGTTACGACACTGTTTACGAGCAAGTGTGATGAAAAAACAATTATAAGGCTGTTCGATCAACAAATGCCAAAATATTTTTCACCTCACTAGCTCGAAAATACTTTCTTTATCCTTCGAAATCTGCGTGGAAAGTAGCTTTTTATCCGCTAGGCTGGAAAGAGTTTTTGAAATTCGAACGTTATCGTGAACGGCTGCCCCCTTGGAAATACATCGACCGCTTACTTTCACAACCTCGAATCTGGCCACAAAATTGCTATAGAATCATCTTTATGTTAACACTCTAGTGTTTATTTGTTGTATACAATTCGGGTAGCTACGAGGTTGAGGAAGAAAGCGTTGAATATTGACGTGTTCACAAAGAAAGTTCGTCATACATTTGTTGAAGTACCTAATACTTAAATCTGTTAATTAATCTGTTATTTTAATCTTATTACTAAACATTTATTTTGTAATTTTACTTTTAATTTTTAGTACACCTCGATACTTATGCCATGCAATCCTTTTCAAAATAGTAACTGTATATACATACCCACTGTAATAACGTTATATCGATTTGGATTGTAAATACTATTATACCTTTATAATACTAAAAATGTTTGATAAGTGGATAATGAAACCGACTTATTAAAAACTACTTGCACAGTTTTTCTCCCATTTGCCTTTTTCTCGCTGTAGTGAGGTGAAAAATTGTGTTTCGCTCGGCTGTAAAGTTGTTTAGCGTCTCTTGTCTTTGAAACCCTCGACTGCGCTCAGAATTCTTCATTTGATCCGAGAATCTTTCACTTGCTCGGGTTTCAACATATGCACTCGCGCCAAACAGTCACTTTCCAGCCTTGCATAACAAAGAGCTATGGTTGTGTTGTTTAATCCAGTAACGTTTGTTGGTGCAGTGGCGCGGGCGCGGGCTGTGGCGCTAGGCGGGGGCGGGGGCGGGCGGGCGGGGGCGGCATGCGGCGCGCGCGCGCGGCATGGCGGTGAGCTGCCCCGAGGTGATGTACGGCGCCTACTACCCCTACCTGTACGGGCGCGGCGCCGCGCGCTCCTTCCACCACGCGCCGCACTTCCAGTATGACCGGGTCGGTACCACCACAACCAGAACAAACACCACACACAGACAGCGACATACAGACCGTCCACTAATCACATCACACATTTAGAAACCTCTAACTTAACCCCAGTTGGGCGATTTGTGACACAAACAAAATCACACTGAATCTATCGAACAACGACTAAACTGACTGTCTTTTCCAACCTCTACTTTGGCGGAACCATCGATAGTATCGATGGAGATATACTTTCAAGAATTGAATTGACTTGGCACAAACAAAATAATTGCTATTTTCGTGGTAATAACTGTAATTGTCACAGATATATTCCTATATAAGGTGACCTTAGCCTCTGGACAAATAATGAAACCATGTATAAGAATCATGCTTAGCAATATCTTACAATAGTTATTTGCTTAACTAGACAAGAAAAAAAAAACTATGAAATCAGATCATCCAAAAACACAGGCTGCTCCAAAGCAATTCATTGAAAACCGTTAGTTTTTCGGTAAATATTGGACTGATTGTTACGATACTTGGCAGTTTAGTTTTAAATATCTTTCTAAGCCAGTAGTATTCGTATTTGTCCAGAGGTTAAGGTCACCCAGTACTTCTAGAAGCTCTCTAACCTTGTTACATGAATTTGGATACTGAAATAAATACTTTAAATTTTTTCATCACCTAACGATTGATTGGTAGAGCAATAATAACTATTAAATTGAATTACAAGAAAGTATAAGGTGACTGCAAAATAAAGAAAATCTTTCAAGTTCTCAAATCGAGCTTACTGGGGCCAGCGATTTGCTGTGTGAATGGAATTACTTTAGCTTAGAGAGGTATACCGTTATTGAAAACGCTTCGCCTCAACTCAATGTGATCACGCTTAAATAGGCCTAGAACAATGTCTACAAATTCCTACCCGTGTAGTCACTTGTGGTATGGTTGAGGTCAAAAATAAGTTTACCTACTCTTTAATACCTGACTCTTTAATACTGACAGACACCGACAGTCTGTCACCTCATATTTGAAGTTTTGTGTAAAATTGTCGGAAAGTAATGAAGTGTAAATTATATGGATTAGACTCCGCCTGTACCTGTAGGTATCTACATGGTATCTACCTACCTATCGTTTGTAGCTATGCACTGACCGTGTGGGTCAATACAAGAGGTTTTAGAATTAAATTAGAACATTTTAACTTTCATTGGAATTTTTACAACAATGTAGTTGCGTCATTGACGCGGTGCAATGGGTAGGTGTACATTTTGACCGTCGATCAAGGTATGAGAGCATTTGTCAATCACAATTGTAAAACGATGAAAAACATTTGCAGAGAAGCGGTGTTCGTTCAAACTGACCCAACAACCTGCTGCAATATTCTGGAATAATTAATTTTGAAACACCTTGGATCATTTTGTAAGTTTTATATCGAGGTTGCCAGGGTCACAGCTGCATAAACCTCATAAAACAAAGCCGGAGAGAGCCGCAAGTATAAGTAAAGGCTGGTGGCCGGTGCGCGGGCGCCGCGGTGGGTTTTTAGGGCGCGGAATGCGACGGCGGCGCGCCGCGCATGCGCGCACCGGCCGTGCGCTATGACGATTCATGACGCGCAGCTAGTTATTGCAAGGCTAAACTGACAATTAGTAGACAAACAGGGTAGGGGTTTGAAATCACATCACTCGAAGACAAAAATATAATTCCGTTCATTCAATTCAATTTAATTAAAATTTAATTAATTCTAATTCTTAATTCAGTGGCGGACCAAGCTCGTTTGAAACCGGGGCGGTTTGAAACTGGATGAGGCCTCCCCAGTCTTAAAAGTAAATGTAGGTACAAGTACTATGCATATTGTGTTTAGTCTTGTTCAGAACTTGATCCCTTTGAGGTATCTACTCTATCTTATGGACATTTGGTGAGCCGGAGCGGGCCGCCCTTTCGGAGCCACTGTATTTTATTACCCACTATAGGTATTTTAGCTATTAGCAATAATAGCCATGACGGCAGGGTGTCATTTATGGGGCATTATTATATAACGTGTCGAGCACTCGAACATTTCGACATCATTCCTCATTCTCGATCATTGAGACATTACGACTTTATTTTTAAATCAATCAATAGTTTTAAAACTGAGTATCTACGGACTAAAACTTTTGCTTCATTAACTTAATGTGAATATTATTTATAAGCATTATTTAAGTAACCATTACTTTAACCGTGGCTTTAAATATTGGATTTTATCCACAACGTATCACAGTAACAGCGCGCATTAAAATATTTTACGACATTTTGTATGTATACTCGTATATCTACTTAACTAAGTGTCTTAGTGGAACTAATAACAAATAGAAATACCTTCACGCAAATTAAAGAACTGACCAAGAGCGTGTCGGCTCACGCGCACAGGGCTTCGTCTCGACATGCGGCAAATAGATATTCTGATGATTAAGCACTATTGTGAAACATATCCTGCACACCTGCTGAAAAACTCCGGAATCGCTTGATTTTAGGACATCTTGTACTCATATAAGCAAATATTAAACTAGATGTGACTCTGTTTCAATATGTTAATCGCTATACCGTGGGAACTATATGCAATACATGGTTTCAAACTATCTCCATAACAAACTTCATCTAAATCGGACCAGAGGGTTAATGTGAAGAGGTAACAGACAGACAGTTATTTTCGTACGTATAATATTAGTAAGGACTAAGAATGTCGAATCTGCAGGCTCACGTTAATTTCATGAAGGTCATCATCTGTCACCATCCGGTTCGAAGGACCATATGTTGCGTTGAACTATTATGTTTGTGTTAAAGCTACTGCAGGGCACTTTTTTATAGAAAGACGAATAATAAAAAGGCCGGAGCTCGATCGCGACATTTATATTGTTAATTTGCGTCTGACATTTTCATTTTTGGTGTTGCCACGCAACAAATACTTTAGTTCGACAGAAAGTATCAAAGCATTTTAATGTCCCATTAAAGATGTCTTCGTCTAATAGTCAATGTTAATTGTTTCAATTTGTACAACTGTCCACTCACGAGCGGAATGCGGCGGACATTCCAGCGTCGTCTGAGCACAATAAATCGCGCGCCGCTCGCTGCTGCGCGGGCGCGGGGAAAACGCTGCTTTACTAAATTCCTATCACTGTAGTCATGTAGGTACGATTATAATGGATACTTTATATATTTCCACCCGAATAGCGGCGTAAGCGTGACTGGGTATCCCGCTTATGTACAAGAATGTAGAGCATTATTTGAATCTAAATCAGCCGTTAGAGTTAATATCGGCAGTACCTATGGGAACAAAAGCTACAACTGTGGGATGCGTTAGTCATTGAAATTACACGGCACGGATACGACTTGCAAATAACCACAAGCAAATCATGTTTCTGACAGGTTTCATTTCCTGAACAGCTGCGTGAAGCACGCATGTATTTTGACACTAACTTGTTTATATACTACTAGCTTTTGCCCGCGGCTCCGCCCGCGTGGAATTCGGTTATTGCGCGCGGTTCCCTCAGGAACTATGTATTTTTCCGGGATAAAAAGTAGCCTATGTCACTCTCGGGACCATAAACTATCTTTATGCCAAAAATCACGTCGATCCTCGCTCCGTTGCGGCGTGAAAGATGGACAAACATACAAACACACTTTCACATTAGTATGGATTACGTTAGCATGCACCGTCTAAGAGTGCATTGCACCACATCTTGTTTTTTACTCGACGGGGTGGCAAACGTGCAAGTGGGTCTCCTGATGGTAAGAGATTACCACCACCCATAAATATCTGCAACACCAGGGGTATTACAGATGCTTTGCCAACCTAGAAGTCTAAGATGGGATACCTCAAGTGCCAGTAATTTCACCGGCTCACATCACATTAACACACAATACTATACACATCACATTACTATTCATTACTATAACCAAAAATCAGCTGTCTTAATTATTGGTTGTAGATTACTTATGGGATTTCCGTCGTCTGATTTGACGTCGGTTATGTTAAGTAGGTATAGTAAGTCGCTGCACCTCATGCTAATCGAGTTATAACGCTTGTCGACAGTTTAACGTGCAGTCGAGTAGCGGCGCGGGCGGCGAGTACGGCGGGGCGGGGGCGGGCGGGGGCGCGGGGGGCGGCAGCGGGTCGGCGTCGTCGGGCGCGCAGTCGCCGGGCAGCCCGCCGGCGCCCGCGCACCCGCGCCTGCGCGCCAAGGAGGAGGAGCTGTCCGCGCACGGCCGCGCCAGCGCTGACGGTCGGTCACTCACTGTACTCTGCCCTTAGATCAGCAGCGACCACACACTATTCCGTCTTAACTAATGCACATGCGATGACACATCACGTCTACTAAGAGTGAGACACTGTTTACATGTCTACCTGCCCATCTTAACGTGTTCTGCAGGCATGTGACGTGGATAGGGTAGTTTTTAGGCGATAATAACGATTAACCAAATTCTGTGTTTATTATTTAAAAGCCTATACTCGTGCCTACATCCTTCCTTTGGGAAGGACACAAGAAATAATTATAATTTTACACTGATGAACATAGTGAAAAACTAGAAGGAAAAGCCGGAGATTTTTTGCTCTATTTTTCCTGAACATCTTAAGTTCTAAGCAACATAATTAGAAAGTTTCAAAAAAATATTATTGATTTATTTTATTTCCTTAAATCAAAGAAACTTACACAGAACAAAGTACCTTTGGTAGGCAGGAGGCTATAGATGTATTCCACTGCTGGGGAAAAAGAGGACATGGCCCTCCATGATCCCCATTTAGAATAAAAAAAGTATGTACAAAGAAGAAATTCTCCATTAGATCTTTTTTTTTGTTTTCTTTTCATTTAACACTGACCAGCGATTGACCCCTATATCCTCCTGATTTTTCACTGGTTTAATAGCTTATTTACTCTTGTTTTGAATAGCTCTCGATTGTTTCTACCCGGAAAAACGGAGGATCAAGAGAGGAAAGTGGCATGAAGTTTGTGTTGTTGCAGCGGGCGGGTCGTCGGAGTCTGAGGGCGAGTGCGGCGCGGGCGCGGGCTCGGGCGCGGGCCGCGCGCGCGCGCAGTACGTCAGCGCCAACTGCGTGGTGTTCACGCACTACTCGGGCGACGTCGCCGCCGTCGTCGACGAGCACTTCACGCGCGCGCTCGCGCTCGACAAGCCCAAGGGTCAGTCCGCCACACCACCACTCTTTTATACCGCGCCAATACTGCAGTACATCACATGCTGGGTGACACTCTTTCCCGGCCCGAATAATAGCGACATGGAAATACCGGTCCTGTTTTTCGTGTACACGCCCATAGAAGCTCCTGGCAGTTTCTATGGGCATGAACACAAAAAACAGCGCCGGTATTTCCATGTCAGTGTTATCCGAGCCGGGAAAGACTGTCACCCCATATGCTGAGTCGGCGCCTGTTCGCGGCTGTGCGGATAATCACTGAGGTGCAGACACAAGTTATAGGTAGCGGCTGCGAAAGTAGAAAGCAGTGGGGGTCGCATTTCCAGCACCGTGGGCGAGATTTCTACGGCGCCCCCTACTTTTGAAAATTTTCTAGAAAGAATAGGCTTTGCTGGCACCCCTTTAATGCCCCATTTAGACTATGCAAGAACTTGCATGCATGTTGCATTACATCGCAGACTATTGAGGGACAGTGAATACAGTTGATCAAACAAATACCGCAATGTAGTGAACTTGCATGCAAGTTCTCGCATAGCCTAAATGGGGCCTAAGTCCGGCGCCCCGGGCGGTCGCCCCACTGGGCCCAGCCCTAACGCCGCTACTGATAATTATTTAAAACGGGGAAAATGGGGCTCACACCGCCATTTTCCTGATAAAGACCAGCATACATACAATACGGTATAATTCAGCTCAATAATTTTTGATAATCTTTGATTTGGGTGCATTATGGACGAGTGCGAATCCAAACTCCCAATACTTAATACGACTAAATATCTAAAAGGTGCAACATTGCTATTTTTACTGTTCAGAGCGCGTCCATCCACAATAAAAAGTAGAAAACGGATGAAAGAGAAACTAAATATGGCTGCCCTTTCACGCATTCTAGGTAAGCATAATATTATGGCAGTTGCTTAGAATATACTTAGAATGTGGCCATCTCGTTTAATTTCTACTCTTTTATATATATTTAGATTTTCTAATACATTCTGAAACTGTTCATGCGCGGGAAGCCGGGAACAATATTCGTACAAAGTTAGAGAGATATAGGTAAAAAACTTAAGTAAAGGACCTGTTGTATGTAGTGGTGCACAGAATTGATATGGAGCTTAAGTCATTTTGCGAATTTGGAACGTCAATTTGTTTATATGGACAAGTTACTACCTACTACATACAACAGGTCCTTTACTTAAGTTTTTCACCTATAGGTACGTCTTTAGAATACTTGGTAGATTGCTGGTAGACATGGTGACATACTACTCGTATACCTTACTATGAGATACTAAGTGAGATAGTGGACTAGTGCGAAGGTCCTCGCCGCCGCGGCGCCACCGCCGCCGCGGGGTGGCGTCCGCCCCCCCCCCTCCTGTGGGCTCAGCGAAGCGCGGGGACTATATAAATTGGCGTTCCCGGAGCTGCCTTAATTAAACCCGCGTTTAATTACGAACTAGTCAGGCGGCGCGCGCACTTCATCGCGCTTCATTGTGCTCGAGCTGCGTTATGGAGTGCACTGCATTAGCCTCGCGGTCGGCGAGGGAGGACAGATGTCGGCGAGACAGTGCGACACCGCGGCGAGGACCGGTTCCGCCCAAAAAGCGGCCGCGCGGGACGCGACCGATTAGATCGCCAAAAACGTACATAGCTTAAGATGGCCGCGAGCCCGCGCGGCAAAAACGCATAACGATCCGACATTCGCGGGCGCTTTGTGCCGCGCCGCGCCCGGTTTTTCGCCCGCCTTTGTTTAGCTAAATCGTGTCGTAAACTGATATCGAGCGAAGGCCGCGCCGCGCGGCTCCGGCTCGTCTCCCGCCGCTGCATTTTAATTTGTAATGAGGAATGTGCGCCGCCGGTAATGGCTAAATTGAGAGTACAATCCGACTCGATGTAGAGATCGGCATTTTCATTTAAAACATTCTGAGTTTCGACGAATGAATGAGTTTGCAAAAGTTGGCACAAAGGGGGAGCCGCTTCGTAGCGCATCGCACGAGGTGAAGTTTAACCATGTTTAACTGTGGATTTTCTTTGTTTTTGTATCGTAATTCGTATCAAGCGTTGCACTTCTATTGATGGCCGCCATCCGCCGAGCGCTCCCACGCGCTTCCACGAACGGGCTCGTTACGCCCTTCAGGAGTTATTTTATCTGGAATCGCCGGCGATGGGTTTCCTCCGTCGATGTTATCACGTAGTTTTATTGCGTCAACTCGCCTGATCGTGTCGAGCATTAGCTAGGACGGAGGATATCAGATCAGAAACTAGAATCAAAGTAACAGTAAAATAATAGTGTGTAACTATTTAATCAGAGATCGTATCGGGGATTGTGATATGGCTCTGGATTGTTGCAAGTCGAGTTCCGTTATAGAGATTTTTGTCAGCCAGACCATTGTTTGATAATTCACCGGCTAGACCTCAATTAGAATTTACTCATATCTACTATCTCTATTGATTTAGATAAATTAACGTATTAACTCTGATTGCGAATAGGATTGTTATAGGCTTCAGTTGAACTTGAAGCGCCTGCAAAACTATCGCAATGGCTTGCTAAAATCATGACTGGTTAGACAATACGTAAGTTAGATAGATACTCGTAGACATAATCTTTATTTTTCAAAACAAAGACATGGCTTAGTAACTAAAGAGTAATAAAACTAACAATTCAGCACTTAAAATTATGCCCGAAACAAGGTACTTACGATAGCAAATAAAAACATAATTTAAGTAACAATTAAACAGATCAGACATATAAATGAGAAGCCATGTGATGCACTGAAGAATAGGCGCTGGCTCAGCATTGTGCTGCGGTAAGCCGCAGTGCTGGTATTCTGCCAGTACCCATACCGAGTAAGGACGCCAACCAACGTGATAAACTCAGCGCAATCTCGTTATCAAATGAGTTTTGATGACGAGAGTTTTTTAAAGTTGACCGATAGCGAACTGTAAGGTGTGGTGTTGTGCAGAGAGCGTGCCGATGGTGTCGCGCAACCTGCCGGCGTCGTTCTTCAACGCGGCGGCGGCGGGCGGCGCCTGCGCCGGCGTCGACCTCTACGACTACGACCCCTGGCACCAGCACTACTCCGGGTGAGCACTGACCGTCGTTATTTTAAGATTATACCTTCTGAGGCACTGATGCCCATCTTCCACCGCAAGAGGGGTATATCTGTTCAGACTCAATTTAACTGTAACTATGAACGTCATAGAAGTGTCATGGACGTCAGTTCCAGTTCTACGCAGCCGATCGATGCATGTAAGTTAAACTTAGCATGGACTCTGCATGGTTAGGAGTCTGTTCCGCTTGCGGTGGAAGGTAGGCAATAAGACTAATCCTACAAAAATATGTCATGTTAAATGTTGCCAAGACGAGACCATGTAGCTCACACGGTCAAAAAGTAATCAGATCTCTTGTAGAGCCAAGTTTCTAACCCTACGTGCTCAGATCTAAATCTATAAGCTCTTATTTTACACTAAAGTTGCGACGGAATACTATAGCAGTAGTTCGTAGCGAGTAGTTCATAGCGCGTAGCAGCGTTCTTCCGCTATTAATCTCGTAGGCGTGCAAACCGTGGACAAACTGGCGAGTCAGCCGCACGGAAAGAGTTTAAAAGATTGAACAGATTTTTAAGTTCAAGCCCGAAGTTGCATACGACGAATTGCGTTAGATTCGTGCGGCCGACTCTTGAGCTTAGTCCATGTGGTGCGTGTGGGCAGGTACGGGCACGCGGCGCACCGGCACGCGGCGGAGTACCACGCGGCGGCGGCGGCGCAGGCGGCGCAGGCGCACAACATGGCGGCGGCGGGCTACACGCCGCTGCTGCTGGGGCGCGGCTCGCTGCACGCGCACGCGCACGCGCACGCCGCGCACGCCGCGCAGTACAAGCCCGTGGAGTGGGCGCACCCCGCGCACGCCGCGCTGGCCGAGCCGCACCACGCGGCGCCGCACCACCACGCGCACGCCGCCGCCTGCTCGCCCTACTCCTACCCCGCGGTGCCCGGTCAGTACACACACATACATACATACATATATAGGGTGGCCCATTTATATCGGTCAGTATGGGAAAGTCTGAAACTATACGACATACGAAAATATCTTCTTAGGAACTATGACATCGATTTTACCAGCAAAGAGGTACAAACAACCATAGAGACAATTTTACATGCCAGAATTTGTTGAATATTGTAACGGTGGACACTTCGAACACCTATTAAAATAAATTAAAGTATGTGAAAACAATGCATTTTATTCATTTTAGACATAATATTTCATGGAGACATTTACTGCTTAAGACGTACACAATCGATGTCTAAATAGAAATTGTGTAAGTTTTTTTTTTAAAACAACCGGGATCGATTCCCGAGCTGAGTACAGGTTTTTTTTAAATGCATGAATGCAGTTTTTCTTGTTATTAAAATCGATGTCATGGTTCTTAAGAAGAAATTTTCGTATGTCGTATAGTTTCAGACTTTCCCATACTGACCGATATAAATGGGCCACCCTGTAATCTTGATTTTTCAACACAAACACGTTATAGCGACCGTAATAAGCGGTGAATAACGTCACTAGAACGTTGTCTATATAAATTGAAAATACAAACTGAAATATAGATGCACAGAAAAACCAAAAAAATAAAACCAGCACTGAAAATCGAACCTAGGTTCTCGGCATTCCTTGTCGCGTGCTATACCGCTACACCACTGCTGGACAAAGGTACAGACACGAATTTCCCCTAAGCACATAGCTGACACAAGCTTTATACCGCCTGAGACTTACCGCTGCTGTCAAGCTGCTTGTACCCTGAGGCCCCTAAGGGTCGCCCACATGGTTCAGGGTTCAAATCAACGATACTACGCAACTACCCAGTCTCAGACAACGCTCATTGTACATACCTTGTGTCACAATCACAACCTTATAAGGTTAACCTTTGACTTTGATCTGTGGTTTATTTGGGTAAGATACCTAATTCCTACAATATCCTCCTAAGACCTGACATTTTTTAACAAACTTAGCGTTTAAGACCTAAACTTGGTTGAACTGCTTTGTCATTTTAGATATTACTAGCTTTTGCCCGCGGCTCCGCCCGCGTGGTATTCGGTTAGCGCGCGCTGTTCCCTCAAGAACTGTGCATTTTTCCGGGATAAAAAGTAGCCTATGTCACTTTCGGGCCCATATACTATCTCTATGCCAAAAATCACGTCGATCCGTTGCTCCGTTACGGCAACGAAGACGGACAAACACACATACACACAGACATAAAAATAATTAGTATGGATTTCAAAATTCTTAGAATTCTTTATTCAATGAACAATTTGTACTTTATAAAGGACATTCGGCCGTTGTTCTCAGTGTTAATTAGTCCTTTATAAAGTACGCGAGGACTTAGGAGGATATGACACTCACAGTGTTGAAAGGACAGCAAGTTGTTCGAATTCCTACCAATTAAATAGCAGATGGGATTCTGTAGATAAATAATGTAAGTAATGCAGCAATTTGTCTATGAATTACCGAAAGCATTCGTTTGTGGGCCGCAGAATGCGCGGCGGCGGCGACAGTGCTTATTCATTAGCTCATTACGTTCCGAGTGTCGGCCAAATTAATTGCTTCAGAATTCGCGATGCATACATTAGCCCAGTGGGTTAATGCTAAAGCGCGTCGCCGCAGACGGCCGCCGCCGCTGCTTCAGTGATTCGGCGATGAAACAACGCGATAAATAACGGGAGCTTGAAGCATTCCCCGCCCGGCGCTAGACGAGCCGATGTAAACGTAAACCTATTTTAACTTTCAAAGAGATTCCTGCCGCGGGGCGCAGATGTTTTAATTGTGATGATTTAAGCGCTTTATCCGAGTGACAAAACAAAGCATTCTCGCTTTGTGCGCGACGCGGCGCGGGCGCGGCGTGTGTGGCGTGATCCGTAATTGTTGCGGCGGCATTTTTAGATTCGCTTCTCGGGGTAATTGCGGCGCGCAAAAAGTGCGCCGGCGGCGAGCTGGAGGGCGCGGCGGCCGCGGCCTCCTAATGACGGCGATTAAAATTAATTTGCGACCCTCGCTCCCCCCCCCCCCCCGCGCCTGCCAAATTAAATTCTCCCCCGCGAGGGCCGCCCCCCCTTGTCTAATCGCGCCACCGCTTGATTGATAGCGCTTCTCTGCTTCCGCCCGCTGAGTTATGTGTTCCTGCCCGGCCTCGTCCGTCTTGCGCTATCCCCCCCTTTTGTTCTATTAGAACATGGTTGAATTAATCTAACTTTGGCCGCGCACGTACTCGTAGGTGTCCGTTTTTAACTAATCTTAAAAAAACTATGAGAAGGTAGAGTCGAAATACTGAAACAGAATACAAAACAATTTCTACCTATTTTATCTAGGACCCTATAGCCACAGCTATACCTAAATAGTCATCATCATCATCATCTCAACCGTAGGACGTCCACTGTTGGACATAGGCCTCCCCCATAGACCTCCAGTTGCTTTGGTTGGCAGCGGCCTGTATCCACTGTGAACCCGCGGCTTTAACCAGGTCATCCGTCCATCTCGTTGGTGGACGACCCACGCTGCGCTTGCCGATCCGCGGCCTCCACTCGAGAACTTTTCAGCCCCAACAGCCATCTGCTCCTAAATAGTATAGCGATATAATTATGATACAGATCAGAATCCCTAGTGCGAACCGATTGTTTTTGAAACGAGCTGCGTTCGGATACTTTGATGATAGTAATATTATGATTGTCACCTATTGAGGATGAACTTACTTAGGTACTTAGGTAATTCCTGTCGGCGAGTTGACTCTTACGAATGGCGTATATATTGTATTTCAGTTTAGTCATCTCAGTTCTCCATTTCGTAATGTACGCCATGCTACCTCTGTTTGATATAAGAGCATGAATCTATACTTGTATACATAGGTATTACGTTGCGTGTCACAAGGGAGCCGGGGCCGTTCGGGGCGGGGGCGGGGGTCGGGGTCGGCGCGGAATGTCCGCCCGCCGGACAGCGAAGGGTTGGCGGGTCACATCAAAGCGGCGGGCCCGCGCCGGGGGACGTTATTGACAAATACCGCGCTACCGACCGCCCCGCGCCCCTCGCTAGCTATGTCGCCTCGTGCTATATGACTATATGTATAATACTTTCATTCATCTCGCGTTGAAATAGAATAGAATAGAATAGATTTATTTGGTGTTAAAAAGTTTGTACATGAAATCTTAATCTATATGAAACAGTAGTTAACAAAGCACCAAAAAGGATGCCACTCAGCAAATGCCGATGTCTGAATTTCTTCAGTCATGGCGCTGGCATGGAAATCATGGCGATGAGCTAGTACCTACCTGACTAGATTAGATTATTTATTCATTCAGTATAAAACTACATCATAATTTGTACATGTCAAAGTTACGAGAATTTATGCTGAAATTGTCAAGCAACTAGGGATCCCTTTTAGCAACTCTCGACACAACCAAATCTGGAGTACGTATAAGAAATTAGGGGAGAAAGTGGGTTGAAGAAGTCGCAAATGATTGCTAATTATAATTATTATATCTACATACTTTTTACCTATTTAAGTTGTTTTTGAAAAACTTTTAGCATGAGGGCTAGGTCGAGCTAGGTGCATTTTCGTGAAATGTCACATGGAATGTCAACATGACATTAGTTCTTGGCACAAAGCCTGGTACGTGAATTAGTTTCGTTGACTGTAATACCTACCATAGCTTTAAATCGTCCATATCTCAAAATGTCTAAAAACCCTGACCACACCCTGACTGTTACACAATTTTCATTCTATCTTCAGGCATCTCTACCTACTCCACATTTGTGTTACATTTTTATGGCTTATACAGCGTCTGTTTTTCATACCAAACACAAAAACAAAAATAAAGAAATAACCAATACAAATCTATCATGTAGTGATGCATGCGCCTGCTAACTAATCCTACTAATATTATAAATGTGAAAGTTTGTGAGTGAGTGAGTGAGGATGTGAGTAAGTATGTTTGTTACTTCTTCACGCTAAAACGGATGAACTGATTTGGATGAAATTTGGCAAAAAGTTAGTTTATAACCTGGATTAAAACATAGAATACTTTTTATCCCGATATTCCCACGGGATAGGGATAAAATCTCGAAATAACAACCGCTGGGCTTGGAGTCATGAAATTTAGTATGTAGGTAGTTGGACGTTTGGAATTACTCATAGGTGACTTTTTGACCCGATATTCCCACGGGATACTTAGGGATGAAATCTCAAAATAACAACCACTGGGACTAGAGCCATGAAATTCGGTATATAGGTAGCTGGACCTCTGAAATACTACATATGCTATTTTTTAACCCGATATTCCCACGGGATAGGGATAAAATCTTGAAATAATGACCGCTGGGCTTAGAGTCATGAAATTTGGTATGTAAGTAGTTAGTCGTCTGGAATAACACATAAGCCACTTTTTGACCCAATTTTCCCACGGGATACCTAGGGATAAAATCTAGAAATAACAACCGCTGTGCTTAGAGCCATGAAATTTAGTATGTAGATAGCTGGACCTCTGGAATAATAGATAGGCTACTTTTTATCTCGATATTCCCACGGGATAGGGATAAAATCTTGGAATAATAACCGTTGGGCTTAGAGTCATAAAATTTGGAATGTAGGTAGCCGGAAGTCTGGAATAACACATAAGCGACTTTTTGATCCAATATTCCCACGGGATACCTAGGGATGAAATCTCGAAATAACAACCACTGCGCTTAGAGCCATGAAATTCGGTATGTAGGTAGCTGGACCTTTGAAATAATACATAGGCTATTTTTTATCCCGATATTCCCACGGGATATGGATAAAATCTCGAAATAACAACTGCTGGGCTTAGTCATGAAATTTGGTATGTAGGTAGTTGAACGTCTGAAATAACACATAGGCTACTTTTTATCCGGATATTCCCACGGGATAGTTTTATAACTAAGGGACCGAATACATCCCCGTTTTATTAGTTTACGCGTGCGAAGCCGCGGGTAAAAGCTAGTTTATTTAATAAAGCAAAAAGTGGTAAGAATGTTATTAATAAAACATAATGCAAGTATGTTTATTAGGGTCACAGATTAAATAAAATACAGTTTACCTTGTCTTATTCTGCTGTGCTCGTAAGCTGTATCTGTACATCAGGCTGCTTCCGTCGGCGGGTCCGCGCCATAAATCTCCCCCCACCTCCCCCCCTGCTGCCGCTGAATCAAACGCAGCAAATTATTTAATTTGAGCCGCGCGTTATTTATGTCCCATCTTTGATCCGAACAGTCTAATTTAATGTTTACAAACACAATAATTATCGTTTTCTTTTATCTCAGCAGAAATTTGAAGAAAATGAAAAACGATGCACGTCCGTTTAATTTATTAGAACTTCATACATACTTGTTTGCAATGTAGGTATAATAAATAAGGTGCCTATCTTTCTACCTTTTGTACGATTCTTGAACTTTAAGATTTTCAAGGCAGCTTTACCTGCCTACCTAATTCACCTAATTCCACACCTAACTTATTTTGTTTAGGTACAGGGTAGGTACCTACAGCGTAGGGTTTTGATTTGATTTATATATTGTTTTATAATAACAGATTTTTTAGCGTCAGGTTAAAATAATTTTAACGTTACGTAAATTTTGGTAAATAATAGATAAGTACATAATATACTCTTGTTTTGCTTTTAATTATTATTATTGAATTGAACTCTACTAATTTGACATTCTAAATTCTATTTTTTATTTTGGTTGACAATTTATTGTAATAAATAAGATTTGTTTTTAGTAATTTTGACGATCCTTTTGTGAATTTCTTGTAATTAACTGACATGTGTTAATAATGTATTTTTAAAAGGTACCTAATAAATAAATAAATATATAAAAAAATAAATACCCACTCTCCTACCTTAAAAAAAATGAAGTTTTGTAGCTGAAACTCACATTATTTAAATATTTAAGTTTCCTTGTCCCCATAACTATTTCACCTTCTATTCACTTCAGAATAATTAAGTAATATCTACCTTTGATCATTCCATTTACTCATAAAATACCACTTTTGAAGTGTCGATGGGTCGCGAGCCGTGGCGTGTGTCCAGTGTCCGTCGGCGGCGGGTCCCCGGCGCGGGGCGGGGCGGCCGTGGGCGGCGCCCGCCGCGGCCCCGCCCCGCCGCCCGCGCCCCGCCCGCCACTAAATCACGAGCCGCTGTCAATTACCGCGCGCGCGCCGCAATTAACCGCCGCCGCGCCGCGCCCGCGCCGCCGCCGCCCGACGCGCACTGATACCTTATTAGAGCGGGTTCGCGCAACAACGATCCGAATACGTGAAAATACGGTCCGTAGTATTCATACAACTATTTGTATAGTGAAATGTATCTAGCGTGTAAACTACCACACCTCGTTGAGTTTCTTGGCGGATTCTAATCAACAGAGGTTTTTTCCGAACCGGCGGTAGTTTTTTTTTTGGAAGAAAGAAAAGAAAGAAAGAAATCATTTATTCGTGACAAAGTAGCACAGCGTAACAAAAAAAAAGATATTGAAAAGTGCAGAATTGTTATATCACGAAATGGTCCCAAATCAGCAAAAATTGCCGGTCTTCGGTCGGTTTTTGACGTTCATAACGTGCATGTTATAACCTAAATTGAATAAAAATATTTTGACTTTTACTTTGACCATACAAATAGAGGCCTTATTGTCTAACGCACCTGGAATCATGATCGTTTTTACCAATTCTTTCTGTCACACGGTCTAGGACGATGATAGAAAGAGACAGTGAATGCGATCGCGAGCGCCAGAGCGTTATGCAATACGGCCGCAGTTCTACGACTCCTTCGGACCGTATTTCCACGGATTCGAATCGGACGTAGGTAGTGTGAGACCTATCTTAACGCATTCACCGCCCGATACCGAGCCTACCCTAGCCTAATACATGAATTTAAAAATAATACTAATAACTGGAAGTACCTACCTTCATACCTTTGTAAGAAAAGCTTTTATTTTCAATTTGGCTATAAAAATTATAACCAGTCAGTTTTTGTCATTGAACTGAGCCTATGTCGAAGTTAACGGAAATTAAGAAAAACAAGAAAAAGAAAAAAAAAGCCGTCGTGGCCTATTCGTTTGACCTATCGCCTCGCAAACAGAGGGTCGTGGGTTCAAACGCGGAATTACTCGTACATTTGAAATTTACTACGGGCTTTGCGGTGAAGGAAAACATCCTGAGGAAACCTGTACCTACAAACCTGCGAAGCAATTCAATTGTGCATGTGAAGTTCCCAATTCGCACTGGGCCCGCGTGAGAACTATGGCCCAAGCCCTCTTCTTCTGAGAGGAGGCCTGTGCCCAGTAGTGGGACGTTTATGGTCTGGGATGGATGGATGGAAGAAAAACACGGATATTAAAAGGGTTCAAATATTTCGAGAACTTCGGCCTAGTGTCTTGAACGTTTTGTAGGTGGATACTTTAGGCAATTACCCACCTACTATAAACGATTTATAAGAGGTTGAGGTTGAGGCAATGAATAAAGTCGGGAAAAAATTGTCAGCGAATGCGTTGACTGCTAGTTGACTGCCACGCCGCGAGGGTTAATTAGTACTAACGTGAGCATTAATTGTGCTCAATCATTTTCCATGGACTGGTTTAGCTAAATGAGCGTTGAGATGGAAACTCGGATAATGAGCACGGAGCCGGCATTGGTCCCGCGCGGCGGCTCACAAAAAACGGCTATAAATCTTAGGCCAGCGTCGGCTTCATAATTACAATAACTGACAGTCGTCGTTCCATCAGTTTCTGTACAGTCACCTGTAATATTTTGCAGGATGGTAGGACCTTGTGCAAGGTCCGCCCGGATTGCTAACACCATATTGCTCGCTAATCTGTCGTGAAACAGCAATGCTTGCACTGTTGTGTTTCGGCGTGGAGAGTACTATGAGTAAGACAACCGCTGAAATTACTGGCACTTGAGGTATTCCATCTTAGGTCTCTAGGTTGGCAACGCATCTGCATTATCCTGGTGTTGCAGATGTTTATGGGCGGTGGTGATGTCTTATCGTCAGGAGGCCCACTTGCTCGTTTGCCATACAGTCGAATAAAAAAAAATTGTCACGGCGAAGCGTGCAAAAACATCTGACAGGTCCTTCGAGCCCTAGAAATAGTCGTATCAGATATTTATGCACGCTTTGTTCTGTCAGATACTTAGGTACTGATGCTGATGACTGTACATAAATAGTAGATACCTACAACAAGATCCTATGAATGCGTTCTCAGGCGTACCTACTCATGCGCCTATTTGGTTACATTTTATGAATGATTTAGCAGATTCTTCATGGGGATGATAATTACCTACTACCTAGTTACATTGACGAGTAACTACATAATATTGTAGCATGATTCAAAAGTCAAAGTCAAAGTCAAATCATTTATTCAGCAAATAGGCCGCAATGGGCACTTTTACACGTCATTTTTTTAATCTACCACCGGTTCGGAAAAAAACCTCTGTTGAGAAGAATCCGGCAAGAAACTCAACGAGGTATTTTTTTTTAAAAACAAATTCACAATATTTATAAATGACATCTATGTACTATACATTACAAGTATTTAACACAATTTTATTTTTAACACAGTAGGTTCACTATTTGAAGGGATCGCTAGTGCGGATCGGAATTATTTCCAAATATCCCTGTCCATGATATAATCGTTAATTGTTTATGGTCCCATGTTAGGTGCACACAAACCCAAGCTGACATACCTACATAAATTTCTCAGCGTGCCCTGGAAAGTAAGTACTTAACGAGGAGTTTTTTGAATTTTTATCTATTTATTAAACGGGTATGGACAGGGTTTTTTTTATTCGACTGGATGGAAAACGAGCAAGTGAGTCTCCTGATGGGAAGACATCACCACCGCCCATAAACATCTGCAACACCAGGGGTATGGAAGATGCGTTGCCAACCTAGAGGCCTAAGATGGGATACCTCAAGTGCCAGTAATTTCACCGGCTGCCTTACTCTCCACGCCAAAACAAAACAGTCCAGGATTAGCGAGCAAGATGGTGGTAGCAATCCGGGTGGACCTTGCACAAGGTCCTACCACCTGCAGGGTTGTCCCAAAACACTTTTTTTTTTTTAGAACTTACACTTATAAAATCACTGTACAGGTAGGTAGGGCAGAAGTACCGTTTTTGGCCACTGTACCATTTATTAGCCATTTATTGTTTGAAAAGAATTAATATAAACTTAATTCGAATCAGTATGAACTTTTGAAAACTCACTAAACATTAGGTACTATAACTTTTTATATATGACTGCAAATATCAACTGGCCAAAACGGACTTAAGGTGGCCAAAAGCGGTACTTCTGCCCTAAAGGGAATAGGTACAATTTTAAATTACTTTTAGACATATAAAACGAAAGTTGAATAATTTACGATTGGCGGTAGACGGTTCAATCGCAATACGATTTAAAGGTTTACTATGGCGTATACATACAAATCACAACGCCAAAAAACCACCCGTCTAGTATAGAGTCGTTTTACTTGCCGCGTAACAATTGAATACGATCTATCGGGGTCGAGACAGCCAGCTATCGCTGCAGCGGCCGCGGGCGCCGGCGCGATGCTATCAGCTGCGCGCGACATCATTTATAACAATCACTCCCCCCCCCTGGCTGCTCTAATAAATCTCCGCGTCCACTAGACTGCCCTAAGTGCTGCGGTGATCCATCGCGCATACCGCGTCGGCGATAGCATCGCGCCGCCGATACACCGCACGATCGGTTCGCACTTCATTTTGAACGGGCAGATCGTTTAGGATGCGATGCTGAAGCATGAGTTTATGCACTCGTCAATAAAAATTAACGTTCAATTCCATAACAGTTCACGGTTAATTAAACAGCTTATGATTCTCTATCATTGCCTCTAAAATGAGCTCCCGATTCTTCGGTCTACTTTCTGGTCTACCGCGTAGCAAATATGAGTGAAAGTATTTGCCTCTGCTAAATCTTAGAGGAACATTTCAACATTAGCGTTTATCTGGAAAGGAAATAATATCCCAATTTATGATGAAAAGGTCTCACCCTGGTACGCAATTCAATTTTCTCAAACATGACATGAAATATTATTGACGTTGTGTTACAAATAATAGGCCAAGCAGTATCGAGCTGCAGGCATCATACAACTTTGCAGGCCGCTGGCCGGCAATGCGACCGTCTTTTGTTTCAACGCACACACACAACACGCGATTAGACTAGCATCCCGCCAGCTTGATTTCTCGTTTTTTTTATGCCATGTTTGAGAAAAGCTCTATACAAGCCTCGGCCGCAACGTGGGGTTGCCGGCCTCGCATCCCTATATCTGCTTGGCCGGCAACCCCCTACTTCCCGGCCTCTACAGTAATGTATTCCTCGACCCTGTGCTTGGACAGTAAATGTTGACGTGTGTTGTGTCCCGGCAGGTCTGGAGGCGCAGGTGCAGGACACGTCTAAGGACCTGTACTGGTTCTGAGGGGGCCGCGCGCGCGCCGCGCTGCTGCCCGGCTGAGCCGGCGCGGCGCGGCGCCTGGCGCCCGGCGGCTGGCGCCTGGCACCCCGCGGCTGGCACCCGGCGGCCGGCGCCCGGGGCCCGGCGCCCGGTGCCGTGCAGTGATGGACCTCTGTGTGTGACGCTGGACATTATCGAGTGCTCGGAACTAACGACGCGGCTCGCCCGTCTCGTGCTCAGTGCTATGGACTTTATTTGAGGCGATGTTAACTTGCACAGCAAGAATTCCTGTGTAAGTATTTAAAGTTGTGTTATTATCTAAGAACATGATCCGTTTGTCCTGAGATGGTATCGCCCGGTGGCGCTCAGCGGGATGTGTTGCTCGGTAAGGCAGCGAGTGACTCTACCTACCTACTAAACTGTCTTAAAAATCGTTATTCCTGTACCTAGTTAAAATACATAAAACTGAAACAGTCTTCTTGTATGTTTGGAAAAATTTGTTGGCTTATAAAAGTCTCTGTATTTTAAAGTTTAATTAGACAAAAGGTACACGCCCGTTTTGTTCAAAAACAATAATAGACGGTTAGATAATTAAAATATCTGTACCTAATTTACCAATGCAGCAATACCTTCATTCTTTGTTTATTTGGACACTCGTATAAAGTGCTAAGATTATTATAGAATAGCAAAACGGTTAACTAAAGTACTTAGTGAATTCTAACAAATAAGCCACCGGGGTGCTGTTAGGAGCTGATAGTCTGTACAGGAAGCAAATGAAAATGTTCAAGATATTTTGTAGAATACCGATAGAGCCAGGCGTGGGGAACTGAAACTCTCTAAGACGCGTCTGCTACGTACTGCTGGAACTTAAATATACCTAAATAGGTAGTGCATTCTACAACTCTACGGCGAAAACTCTACAGCCGCCGGTGCGCGCGGGTGCTTGCTCGCAAACCGCGGGTAACGAGGCTTTTTGCGGCCCACCGACACTACGCTATAAATAATTAGGTTATTATAATGTGAACTCATCATGAACGCTCTACTATTCTCTGCTGGTTATAAATTATATCAAAATACAAGAAAACAAATCTAAAATGATATCAGCATTAAATTCTGGTAGCGCTTAAATGTAATTTATGAACGCATTATAAAAATGTTGAAGTGTTTATTTGCCAGACGTTTTAAGTTATGTTACCTGCGTGACGGTGATCACCACGCTCTCGCGATAAATCTTCGCGGGTCCCAACCCCCTCCCCCTCCCCCCGCCCCACGGCGTCCGCGCCGCGCTAGACCCGCGGTTTTTATATTTCACCTTGAGCCGGTCGTTCACAGCCACTCGGCGATCAAATCGAGCCCGATTCCACGCGAATAATAAATAATAATGAGCACTCTATAAACAGTGATGGATGCAGACGCGTCGGCGGATAACTAGACTATGTAAATAATATGTGTCGTTCAGGCTACCCTTATAAATATTTAGATAGCGTACTTACTTAGCTATAGCTAGAATTACGAGGTGTACATACAATAGAGTATAGACGTTTCTAGGTTAGCGTAGAATATGTAGAGGATATGTGATAGGTGAGCGCGAGTCGGCGCCCGCGGCCTCCACTCCCGCACCGGACGCCGCACGCAGCGCAGCAGGGCTACTACGAACCTACGTGCGGTCCCTCTGACACTTATACTATTTAATACGAGAGCGAGAGGGACGGTACTTTACGAACTTCGAGTTTCGTGTTTCATAGTAACCCTTCAGTCTCAGTGACGCAGCAACCGAACAAAAGCGCGGCGCGGCCCGGTGTCATCAATTCCGGCCAGTCACCGCGTCGTGCCGTATCTGATGCCGCGATGTGTACCACGATAACGGTACGATACCGCCATCACAATTAGATATGATGTGGTGCGTGATAGCGGTCGCCCGTCCCACCCTTGTGCTTGCTGCTTTGGTCCATTTAATTTAAAGTTACTTGCTGAAAAAATGTTACACGCAAAATAAATTACTTGAAAAACACCCGGTTAGCTGCGTGCGGTAGCTCCGGTTTAAGTAACTTTCAGACATAATATTTATGAGTTGTCTAACTGAGAGTGCGTGTATTTATATAAGTTAATCATGTAGGTGTGTAGGTACCTACTTGATTACTTATATCAATCAACGAACTTAATTAAATTGGAGAAAGGTAACGGATATGAAACTCTCTTGTTACTAAATAGCTCGACCCTTTAAAACTAAAATGCAATAATTCGATTTTTTTCATATTAAAATTCAAGCAGATTGTGTTTTATTTAAAGTTTATTTTGGAAATGTGATTACATAAACCTGTTTCACTTTAATTTTAAAGGTGCGAGCTGTTTGAAAACTATTCCGTGAACTTTGTTTATTTATTTACCGATTGAAATAGTTATTATTTTATAGTTTGTTTTCCGCATTTTTATTATACCTACGTAATGTATACGAAAACGGAGATGTGAAAGATAGGTATCAAATTATGAATTACTAGTTAAGAGTAACGGGGTAGGGGTGGCATGCGGGCGCCGGCCAGGCACCTATGGGCTGTACATAGATGTGCAATAATATATACCATGTATCTACGTATGTACTACGACCGCTTGGCGCGGGCATAGAGGGGTTTACCGGTGATTTACTCCTTTAGGCTCGCAGGACTCTATCTATCACCTTGTGCTTAGAACAATGCGATGAAACTAAAAACCTTTTTACAAAATTTAATTGTTAGTTAGTTTGGCTAGTAAAATTATGATTTTGGTAGGTAAACTTTTTGAATTTTGTGGTAACTTGATGGCCAGACAAAAACTATGTGATTAAAAATAGATATATCTAAATAAATGTATAACTTTTATTTGTATAGTTTTTTGGAGTTTTCATCTTAGGCATCAGCGTAACACACGGTTACATAGATCCCACAGAAATTAGTAGAAACCTTGAGAAAGAGAAACTAAATAGTATCCTACGAAATCATCATGTTGATATAGAAAAGTTTTTTATTTCTACTCTATTATGTGGAAGTGTAGAACGCCTCAAGAGTAGCCGCGCGAGCCACTCGCTCTTTGATTTTATTAATGTTATGTCAATTAGTTATCTAAAACACTGACACTTTAGGCAACTGTCACACCGGGCAAGTAATATGTGCACGTGGTCACAACTGGTGTTTTAGATAATTGGTTTAGTAACCGGCGGTCGCGGCGCTTGTGATGGTCGCTTCTACTTTCATAGAAGACTTTATATTTATTTGACCCCGAAACTGTATGTGTTGTGACGCACCCTGAAGTTAACTGTGCTTGAAAATAATGGGGTAAATCTTGGCTCATCGTGAAAACTTCGGTACTTGTTTATGTATTTCTTATTTTAGATCAATTAGGGACACATCACAACTAGACCACAGTTTAAAATAACGTGAAGGTATCTATGGTCGTCTTCATTTTTCTAAATTTAAAACAAGACAACAAGTATGTTAAATAAATTTTTAAGCCGCAATTTCAGCCAAGACTTGCTCGATATTATCATTATTGTAATTGTAAACATACGACAGAACTTATAAACTGCTGTAATCGGAAAGTAATAAATGAAATGCTTGGCACTTGGAAGTGCATTGGTGGTCGAAATGTAAACAGAATTATGTTATAATGTATTCTCTTAAAACATTTGAACGCCCCCATCTGCCGACATGCGCAGAGCAGCGGCGCGGGTCGGCAGCTCCTGTACGTAGACGCATTATTTAAAATACACATCATGAAAACTCACAATTTGTCTTATTTCCTTCTTCCTGTTCAAAATGGGTTGCTTTATCTTTTGACATGGAAATTGCAGTTATTTCCACATATACTATGATAAGACAAACAATTTTTTTTTATTAGACTGGATGGCAATCGAACAAGTGGGCCTCCTGATGGTAAGAGATCACCACCGCCCATAAACATCTGCAACACGGGCTATTGCAAATGCGTTGCCAACCTAGAGGCCAAAGATGGGATACTTCAAGTGCCAGTAATTTTACCGGCTGTCTTACTTTCCACGCCGAAATACAACAGTGCAAGCACTGCTGCTTCACGGCAGGATTAGCGAGCAAGATGGTGGTAGCAATCCGGGCAGAACCTTGCACAAAGTGCTACCACCTGCAAGATTACTAGAACTGCTAGCTTTTTCAGTGCCAGGACTAATATAATAAAGAGACAACGTTAGTTATTATTTGCCGGCTCTTTTATGATTATAATATAACTATCTCTAGTGTCTCTAGCTACCTCTAGTGCGAGATTCTTACAAGCGAGTGAGTGCTGTATTAAGTACAAAAAATAGGCGGTAATTCAATACCGCATCAAGTTACAAATCTGTTAGTAAAGACATGATCTGCAGGGCTACTCCGAAACTCGAAGCTCGAAGTTCGTGTTGTGCTATCCATCTGCCACTTATACTATTTAATACGAGAAAGAGAGGGACCGCACGACACGAACTTCGAGTTTCAAGTTTCGGAGTAGCTCTACTGTACCGTAGCTATTTATCCTAATTCTGTTTCCGTGGATTGAACGAGACAGGAGCTGTTCCAGTAATTAACACGTGGTAAGTCGTTCCCCCGCGGCGCGCGCGCCGATAGAGGCGCGTGATTTGTGCGCCGCGCGGGCTATAAACTCGTCCGCAGCGCGACACGTGTCTTTTAAAATGCCATTGTGTCTATTATTAGGCGGTTACAAGGCGGCACTTATTCAATAGGCTAAATCAGGCGCGTTACCGCGGCGCGGCGCCGGCGGCGGTCCCGCGGGCTGCTCGGCGCCCGCGCAGCTCGCAGGAAGTATTCATTTCGTTAGTGCTGACGACATCACGAGGATGACAGCTTTATATGATCCACGTTAGTTACACTAGACGTATATTTTACGGGATGTTAACTGGATCTTTAATGAGCTGATATTTCTTTCGCTGTTGTATGCGCTGTGTCGACCGTGATGGTGGTGAGACCCGTGAGTAAGGAGTGGTAAAATATCCCGTTGAAAATATCTACAGTCAAGGAAATTAAATCACTACCCAGGGTGGAACCTTTGTTTTTTATAATCAGAGTGCTTGATTAATGCAATTAGTGGGACCCTGTGCAAGGACCGCCCGGATTGCTATCACCATCTTGCTCGCTAATCCTGACGTGAAGCAGCTGTGCTTGCACTGTTATGTTTTGGCGTGGAGAGTAAGACATCCGGTGAAATTACTGGCACTTGAGGTATCCCATCTTAGTTGGCAACACATTTGTAATCCCCCTGGTGTTGTAGGTGTCTATGGGCGGTGGTGATCTCTTACCACCAGGAGACCCACTTGCTCATTTGCCATCCAGTAGAATAATAAAAAAAATACCTACCAAAATCGAACAAGATTTAAGTTTATTAGGTACTATCTGAAAAATACGCAATTCCCTTTTCCTGAAGAACTGTCGAGTTCACAAACTTGGGAGCAAAACTTTGAAAATAAATATCAGAATACGACTCTATTGTTAACGACGTAGAAGTGTGGTCAGATATTTTTCATCAATTTTTTTCTCACAAGCTTATGAACCCGACTGTACTTAAGTATTTTTAAATTCTATTGCTTTACCTCTCCAGGTAAACTCTATCTAGAGTCACTGGGTACAGCTTACTCATGACAGTGTACCAAGTATGTACAGTTGACAGCACTGACTACCGGCACCCGCGAGGTAGAGTCGGCACACCTGACGCTAGTTCATATTTCGTCCATTTCAATTTACAACAAAGGTTTGAACAAAGCATTTATCAGGATCCTATCAATTAATGCCACTCGCGTTGCCGCACACCAATCGAAGACACAAATAAAAATCCCGAAAACTTTACATTTGAGCGCATTCCATCGATGCTGGCAGTTAAACAACCGTCGACTGAACCCCCCCCCCTCCCCCCCCCGTGAATTACACTAATGGTGCGTTAAACGCTCGTCTACGCGCTGCTTAATTGGCGGCGTCACTTAGCGGCCACTCACAATTTGTCAACTTTAACACAAGCGTGCTATTAATAAGGCGGGCGATGAGAGCGAGTGCCCGCCGGGATATAGGGAATTGAATCATCACAAAGCCGACAGTCCGTTGAGCGTTATCTCCTCACCGCATTCAAGAAATAACGAAGCAAGAGGGAAGAAACTTATGCATTTGGACAGTCGATTTTATGATGAGGTTGCGCAGACCTTGCGTGCTACGAGTAGATCCATGCTATCTTTAATATTATGTATGCGAAAGTGTGTGTGTTTGTATGTTTGTTAGTTTGTCCGTGTGTCGACGTGATTTTTGACATAGAGATAGTTTATTAGCCCGAGAGTGACATAGGCTACTTTTTGTCTCGGAAAAATGCACAGTTCTCGAGAGAACAGCGCGCGATAACGAATACCACGGGGGCGGAGCCGCGGGCAAAAGCTAGTAAGTAGATAAATGCCTCATTTAAACTTGTACAAGCCTTCGTAGTCCGCTTAATAGGGTGGGTTCACACTAGTCCTATTGACAGTACTATTTTAGAACTCTATTCTATTACTGTCAATAAAACTAGTGGGAACACACCCTTAATAGTGTAGTTACGGCATTCATTTTCTTTGGGAATGGTTGTGTGCTCATTGTAGCTTTAAAAATAATTTCATGTGGACTTTAGAACGGTTAGCATTTTGTTTGGGGCTTGTGATAGTAGGAGTCTGTATAAGTGGATGTTCATTAAACTATGTGAAAGTAGAGGAGTCTTAGTAGCGTAATGGCCAAGAATAGAGACTGTTACAACCGTAGTTTATTGATAATGGCCCTCCGCAAAGCAACGCCTGAATCAATTATCACAGAAAATGCTGAACGCCCCAAACTCCACTTCTAGTTTAAATTTTCTCCCGGGAAAAGACATTTTAAAACCAAATAAAATCGGCCACCGCCAAGTCGTCCGGGTTGTTTATTGTCTAGCGTTCTCGATGGTCTCGTTTGGGCTCCCGGGGGAATACTAAGCAGCTAATTGAGTGTTGTATCAGAGCGGGCGCCGCCGGTGCTGATGACACGCTTAGTATGCGCGGCGGAGGCGATGAAGACGTTAAGGCGCCGGACCAGAACGTAGCGGGGGCTGACAATAGGGATGTTGACACCACCAATCAACTGACGTACTTTTTATGAGCTGTCAAAACACAATTCTCCCATAGAGTTTCAATGGCAATAGCGACTTATGACGTCATTATCCGCCAACGCAATAAACTAACTATTTATTTGTTTTAAAGCAACAAAAAGTCAAATTTTACAGTAAATTGAAAATTAATCTAGTTTTCAGGGCTAAAATAAATCGTTTTTTTACTGGAGTTGTGCCTTTGAATTATTTTTTAATGGCGTCAGCATCCCTAACTCAGAGTTGCAGGTTGTAGTAAAGTGATTGCTATTTATAATTGGGACGGCCGGATGGCCAAGTTAGAGAACCTGACTACGAAGCTTGAGGTCCTGGGTTCGATTCCCGGCCGGGGCAGATATTTGTATGTATAATACGAATGTTTGTTCTCGGGTCTTGGATGTTTAATATGTATTAAAGTATGTATTTATCTATATAAATATGTTTATTCGTTGCGTAGTAGGTACCCATAGTACAAACAAGCTTTGCTTAGTTAGGGACTAGGTCAATTGGTGTCAAGTGTCCCATGATAATTATTTATTATTATTTAATTCTTTGCAATGAAATCGTTAATCGGATGCCGGCGGGAACTTTACCATTTTCCGTGATAAAAATGATCCTATAAATCTTCAGGGTCTCAAATTATTTCCATACCAAATTCCATCACTATCGGTTGAGAATTTTAAGCGTAAAACCGTAAGAAACATACTCTTATTAACAACAGTATGGTTCTTGTGATGTTAAGTGATCACCGCCGGCCATGGACACAGCTATTAAGACTGCTGGTGCGTTACTGACCATGCAAAAAGAGCCGACAACTCAAGTAAGGCATTTCATTTTGAAAAAAAGCCTTTGCCCTGCAGTGGAACGAAGGTATGTATATGTTACGTCGTCGGGGATGACGATCGATCATACAAATGTCAGACTGAAATATGCAAGCGAAGCGAGGTCAAAGATATGTTTACCTTACAACCACAACAAGGGTTTCGAAATAACCCGAAAAATGTAGAGCTAAACTCGATTTAAGACGTGAGTTATCCGTTACAATATCATTTAATATGAGTGAGTCTCACGGTAGTTTCATGATCAAAACCACAACAACTTTCATATTTAATGGACACAATTTATTCATATACAAAGAAAAAAAAAACAACTTAAACCTATACATACAAACTAAAAACGTTTTGTTACTTTTACAACTTTTGTATGAAAGAAGAAGGCATGGGGGATGTCTTTTTCTAACAGCAGGTGGCAGGTGTGTAGGTGGTAGGATCTTGCGCAAGGTCCGCCCGGATTGTTACCATCATCTCGCTAATCCTGCCTTGAAGCAGCAGTGCTTGCACTGTTGTATTTCGGCGTGGAGAGTAAGACAGCCGGTGAAATGACTGGCACTTGAGGTATTCCATCTTAGGCCTAGGTTGGCAACGCATCTGCAATCCCTCTGGCGTTGCAGGTGTTTATGGGCGGTGGTGATCTCTTACCATCAGGAGACCCATTTGTTGTTTGCCATCCAGTCGAATAAAAAAAACAATGGACGTCATGTGGACGTCCTTTAGCTGATACTCGTGTGGTGATGATGCACTGACAAAGTAATAAAGTGCACAGATGTCTTGGCGTGTACCTAAGTGTACTTTGTGATTCTGAAAGGCGGCAGTTCATTCATCTTCAGAAGAGTGGTCTGCGGGCAGCGCGCCGCGCGGGCCTGGGCGCGGGAATGTGCGTGGACAGCGCGGGATTTATTCGGCGCGCGCAGCGGCGGAATGCGCGCGCCGTGGGAACGGCCGCGGTACTGGGGGAGGGAGGGGGATATACCATGATTTTACAGGCTTTTATTTATTTTCAGGTAAGTGCGGTGTTGGTTAAAAAGTTAAAATGTTGTTGAAGTTTTATAGAGTCGAAATTTGGTTCCCACAAGGGCGTCGTATCCGTGGTTATGGTTGAGGGGGAGGGGGAGGGGGTTTCTCATATATGGGTGAAAGGAACAGTATAATTTGTAACTGCAGTCAAAGCAGGACATGAAAAAACTTGGAGGAGACAAATTTTTTAAAACAAAAATAATTTAGTTAAAAACAAAGTGACTAAAGAAATACATTATAAAAAAATTACACTACACATGATATTTAAATTTCACAGGGACGTGGAAGGTCTTGGACATGAGATTGAATTTGTATTCCATGTAGGTACAGTTAAGTGGAAAAACATGTATCTATTTGAACCGATCAAAAATATGTTACCACAGCCTTATCACGTCGAAGTAAGAGTCTGTGGTACCTACCCATATTTTAGCACTCGACTGTATCTGGTATACATACATACCTACATTTGGTAATTATTCTTAATGTGTACACTGTGATCCAGGGGCTCTAGCCTTCTACAACAAAGTAACGTGAACGACTAAATAGTTGATTTAGGAACGTACAAAAACCCATCCTAATGCCGAGCCCAATAATCAAAAAGTTTGTTTCGCAATTTGTTTTAGGTTTTATTTTTCTTTTGGTGGAACCTCCGCTGGATAGGATTAGTTCTTCAGTTAAGTACTACGCTATAATCTAGGCCTAAGTAAATACTTCACTCGTTTGCAAAGCAATTCAGAGATTTATGAATACTCGTAAGTACCTAATTGTTTGTTTCCCATTTGAACCCTCTTATATTAAGAGCAAAACGCAGGTGTAATCGAAAAAAAGTAACTTACTTTTGCTGTAGATTACCTTTCAAAGTCAAAGTCAAAATCAAAGTCAAAATCTCTTTATTCAATTTAGGCTATGATAAGCACTTATGAACGTCAAAGAATCTACCACCGGTTCGGAAAAAACCTCTGTTGAGAAGAATCCGGCAAGAAACTCAACGAGGTATTTTTTTTAAAACATTCACAATATTTATAAATTATATCTATGTACTATCTACAAGTATTTAACACGATTTTATTTTTAACACAGTAGGTTCACTATTTGAAGGGATCGCTAGTGCGGATCGGAATTATTTCCAAATATCCCTGTCCATGATATATAATCGTTAACTTTATAATAAGCCTTAGATATTAACGTCTTTTTGACAGTAGATTTAAATTTTGTATCAGTTTCTTCAGTAATATTTTTTGGAATTTTATTATAAAAACGTATGCAACTTCCCAAAAACGACTTTTTGGTTTTAGCCAGTCTGTAAGATGGAACTTTAAGCTTCCCTGTGTTTCTAGTAGCCTTTGGCTTATCGACGTTAGTGGGAAAATCACATATGTTCTTCCTAACGTACATGATTATTTCAAAAACATAAAGCGACGGCAGGGTTAGGATACCAGGTTCCTTAAAAAATGATCTTAAAGATTCACGCGTCTTCAAATTATAAATTGCTCTGACTGCTCTCTTTTGCAAGACAAAAATTGATTCGATGTCTGCAGTACCTATGTGACCTATGTCGTACAATTTTCCGAGGTTATTATGTAATATCAAGGACGATGTAATTTGTACGTGTGGTTGTATGTATATATGTAGGTAATATTTTCCGCCAACTGAGCGTTTACCACCGGGATTGTGTTAGATTATTTTATTGTGCAAATAGGTTTGAGTAGATTTAAGTTTGTCTATGGTTTGTCTATTTATTTTTCTGTGTGTCAAGGAAACGTTATTACAAATTGTCATGTCAAGTTGTACCGATCTTTTATTTGCTAGTTTATTTTATTTATTAAAAGGTTATGGGCCCAGCACGCTTCCACTGAGACGCGGTTACAGCAAATCGCTCTTTTTCTAACGACTTTCAAACCGCTAGTTTACGAGGTGGCGTATGACAGTAACGGCCGTCTGTGGCCCAACAGCGCCGCAGCACCGCCCCGCCCAGCGCCGCTTTTTGCGTGCCCGCGTCGGGTTGCGGCGTCACGCTAATCGGCGGCCGCTAATGAGCCGCGGCTAATGACGACGGCGACATCAAGCGACGACGCCGACGCGGCTCTTAATGGGATTATGTGCTGTTCTGTCATGTAATTGCGTGATTTGCTCGCGCAAAGTGCACAATATCAGCCGCGAAGCTGACATAAACTATGTAGATCTTTTCTAGATCTAGACTTTATGGTGAACGGGGGCTGTGTGTAGCTCCCCAGCTTTGTATCTGAGCACTACGCCATGTGTGTTGTGTGAAGATAGTCTTCTGGCGAACACAACGTAAAATGGCCAAAAAAAACATGGCGTCGTAAGCACAGTAGGTATATAAGCTAAAGCAGTAGGGAAGCTACGAAACAATTCAATCGAAACGAACATACTCACACAGACTCCACCCCCCTTAGAGGCCATGAAGAGCGCGCGTCTGTGTGAATGTTCGTTTCGATCGAATTGTTCGTAGCTTCCATACTGCTTTAGCTTATCCATACTAATATTATAAATGCGAAAGTGTGTTTGTGTGTTTGTATGCTTGTATGTTTGTTCCTCTTTCAAGCCCTAACGGAGCGACGGATCGACGTGATTCTTGGCATAGAGATAGTTTATGGGCCCGAGAGTGACATAGGCCACTTTTTATCCCGGAAAAATGCACAGTTCCCGAGGGAATAGCGCGCGATAACCGAATACCACGCGGGCGGAGCCGCGGGCAAAAGCTAGTATATATATACTGTGTCGTAAGGACGCCATCAGATACAATATCCCCCCCCCCCCCCCCCAGCTACAATAGCACCGGGTCACTTTCACCTTACTTGTTGTTCTTTCTAACTTTAATAAGAGGGCTTGGGTCGTACCTTCCACACGGGCCTAGTGCGAATTGAGAACTTCACCATACACCATTAGATACTTCACAGGTTGTGCAGATCATCTTACAATCTTTTCCTCAAACTCAAACTCTTTATTGCGTTAAATGTTACGCTTTTTTAAATATAACCAAGATCAACTCAGGCGCCATATTGTCAAATAACCGGTCAAGTATATTTCTGCAAGGGATTGGTTATTGTGTAGTATTTTGGTGCGACTCTAAGACGATATCACAGCATTAGATTTTTTTTTTGGGGTAGATTCTTCCTTTTGTTTATTTGTTTTTGTTCAAAATGTTATGTGAGGTGCTTCAGGAAAAAGCATTACAAGTAACATGTTACCTAGTTGACGACGTTAGGCGTCGGCGGCATCTGCGCGGGCACCTGCGCCCGCGCCGCTAATGAGGTCAGCGCGGCGGCGGCTCGTTAGCGCATGTGGCCGCAACGTGCGCGCGCGCCTCCGCATCAATGGGGCCGCGGGCTTCCTGCTTGCCGAAATATGCCGTGACTATTAGTTTTGATGTTACGGGAAAGAAGAAAGTGAATGCTGGGTCATCATCATCATAACAGCCGTGGGTGTACATGTGGTTAATAGTGATTTTTAATCCCTGACGCAAAAAGAGGGGTGTTATAAGTTTGACCGCTATGTGTGTCTGTGTGTCTGTCCGTGGCACCGTAGCTCTTAAACGAGTGGACCGATTTGAATGTGTTTTTTCTAGTTATGGTTTTTAGACACGCTTTATCAAAATCAGTTCAGCTGTTATTGAGATATTGAACTTTGAAGTGATAAAGTCGGAGTTTTCCAACTTTTTGTTGGTTAGGTTGTACTCGTAGTATAAGGTGGTCACTTTCTAAAACGTTTTTCTCTTTATTATGCAGTAGGTATTATGCAGCAGTAGTAAACTCCGACTTTGTCACTTCAAAGTTCAATATCCCAAAAACGGCTTAACCGATTTTTATAAAATATATCTAAAAACCATTGCTATAGAAAATTTGCTTTCAATTAAAAAAAACCGCATTCAAATCGGTTCACCCATTTAAGAGCTACGGTGCCACAGACAGACAGACACACACACACAGACACACATAGCGATCAAACTTGAAACACCCCTCTTTTTGCGTCGGTGGTTAAAAAATAATCAAATATCGCCTTAATGTCAGTAGAACAATTGAGGCCTTTGGTTCCGCGTCATCTGTGGGAGGGAAACAAAAGGCTCAGGACGAATGCTACGTAGACACACAGACATACAACCAGCAGCCTATCTGTCCTCTAGCTGCAGTCGGCGTGCCATGTGTCACCGTGCTGTGGCATGGGGTGCGCGCTGCGTCTCAATCTTCGGCAGCGATCGGTATTGTTCGGCGCTCTTCGCCGCGCGTTAATTTGCGCGCCCGCGATAAGCGCCCGCGCAGATCGTATATCAGTGTCGCGAGCAGGGCTGGCACGAAGGAACAACCTATTCTCCATAAAATATGAAGGAGATATTTTACTAAAGTAATCCATATCCGCCGTGCCGGAGAACGGCCAGCGACATAGAGGCAGACCGAGAAGGAGATGGCGGTACGATCTGGACACGTACGCAAAGGACTGGCCTGACTTGCGTCAGAACGAGAGTTGTGGAGGTCAAGACGGGAGGCCTTTAACCAGCAGTGGGACACTATACAGGCTACTTAAAAAAAAAAACATATGAAAGTGTGTTTGTATGTTTGTGTGTTTGTCCGTCTTTCACGCCGTAACGAAGCTACAGATCGACGTGATTTTTGGCATAGAGATAGTTTATGGGCCCGAGAGTGACATAGGCTACTTTTTATCCTGGAAAAATGCACAATTCCCGAAAGAACAGCGCGCGATAACCGAATACCACGCGGGTGGAGCCGCGGGCAAAAACTAGTAGATATATGAAATGAACGTAATTTCGTGGTAAAGTGTTTAATCAAAGAACTGGCACTTATAGCAAGCCTTTAACAAGGACAGTGTCACGACCGTACACTTCGCTCCAACAATGTCTGATGGCATCATGCTCTTTGTATATTAGGTACCTTTTGAGATACTCAAACGTAAAACTGAGATTAAGGACGCGTTCTCAAGTTCTGATCAAAATCCTCAGTGTGACCGAGATCGTAAAAAGATTTTATTTCTCTTTCTTAGGCATAGTAACTAGATATATATTTAGGCTACATTAAAATCTTCCCGTATTCGTAGGTTCATTGTTAGGTGTATCACCCCACCACACGACGTAAAATTACTATTTTTTGATAAAAAATATGATTAATTTGAGCCTTTACAGCTATCTCGAAAAACATACATGATTTTCATTATTCCTTCCTTTCAAGCTGACCAGAAGAGTTCTCGAATAGCGTCCGTGGACATGGAGACGAGCTGTCGGTAGGCCTCAAACAAGATGGAGCGACGACCTGGCTAAGATCGCGGGATCGCGGTGGATGCGAAAAGCACAAGACCGGTCTGAGTGGAGAGCCTTGGTGGAGGCCTATGTTCAGCAGTGGACGTCTTTCGGCTGACATGATGATAATGATGATGAAGCTGGCTAGATGTTATCAGGCGCTGCGCCAGCCCTGCGCGAGATCGCGCGATACCGCGGATTAACACGTCGTGGCCGCAGCGCGCCGCCTGCGACCAGCTTCAGCGTACTCTGAGGGTTAGTTCCACTAAACGTCTGCAACGACCGTGACGCTCTCAATCGTTCCACCTAAAGCCTGTGGTCGTCGCGAGCGATCGTTCGACGTCAAATGACGTTACTGTTGGCGACCGCGTCACGCCCACAACGCCTACAGAATATAGGTGGGTCAGATTGGACTTTCACCATGACAGATGACGATCAAAGGTCCTCAGAACTTGATGAACTTTTCGAGTCACTATTTCTCATTCGTTTTATCATAATTACACCATACTCGTTTGCCTTCCAGTCGAATAAAAAAAAATACAAGAAGAAGATGAATCTGGTTAAAAATTAAGCTCAAAAATTAATTTGTATTATTGAAGTTTATCATTGAATCGTTTGGATTCTCTTTCGTAATACTATACCATTCGTTTAACCATAAATTCACGGGATGCCATTTTGAATTAAAATTTACTCCAATCCATGCGAAATGTTAACTTTCACAGAACATTTTCACCATGCCGCCATATTGCTAGTATACAACGCTCAAGATATGTGTTCCACTAATAACGTTCGCTCACAACGCCCGCGGCCTTTTTCGTCAGTGAAACGGCAATTTCTGCAGTCGTGGTCGTGGTCTTGTGGACTTTAGGTGGAACATGTCCTGAGTGCAGCCGGAACAACAACCGACTCTACCCTCATGTAATGCGAGCGTAGCCGCGTAGCGCCCGTAGCAGCGTAGCACTTCGTAGCAGCCGCCGAACTGGATCACACAAATATAAAAAAACCGGCCAAGAGTGTGTCAAACAGGCCCAAAATTGGGTTCCGTAGCCATTACGAAAAAATTAAGTCATATTTTTCTAAGGATTTCGTATTTTGTACGGAATATTCCAAGTTTAGGTGTAATTTATACCTTAGGCTGCTATTTGCTCTTAAACTACTAATAATTCTCAAGCAAACTTAGCCGTTATAGTTTTACTTGAAAGTTCGATCTACTTACTACCATACTGAATTTTTCCAAATTTCTCTACCCACCGGTTTAGATTTTAGAGGGGGGGGGGGGGGGACGCTCGATTTTAATGAAAATTTGCACTTTAAAGTTGAATATTTCGCGAAAAGATCACTAAATCGAAAATTCGTTTTAGCAACCCCCTAGTGGTTTTAAGAGACCTATCCAACGATATCCCACACTACAAATTTAGACGAAAAAAAAATTCATTTTGAATTTTTTATTGCACCATTTTATGCGCATAGTTTACATATATTTGTGCAAAATTACAGATTCCTAGCATTGATAGTCCCTGAGCAAAGCCGCGGACGGACGGACAGACAGACGGGGTGAAACTATAAGGGTTCCGTTTTTGCCATTTTGGCTACGGAACCCAAACAACTATGCTCTAATTTAACCGATACTGGTCTGCGTCGTAATTACGATGATATGATGATCATATTGGCGCTGCCTGAAAAACATAAATTATATCGGATCCTATGAACATTACCTACCTCATTTACATTTACCGATAATGCGGCTCAGTGTTCTCGGAGATTGTAATTTCCGTTGCGCTCCGCAGATCAATTAAGTCCCGACAATGTACCATTAAGGCAGAACAATGGCCTCTTTATCGCGTAATCTATATCTAGCGGGGGCCAAGCGGCGGCGAGCGGCGCGGCGGTGGGCGGGGCCGCTGCAGGCTGCAGGTGCAGCGGGAAATGCGCTCTAAGTGCACCGCGCTCGGCCACGATTGCAGTAAGACGCGGCAGGCTTCTCAACGGCTTAGCGCTGCAGTTTCTCGGTATATCGTGTGAGCCCGCCTCCTCGAGATTAAATCAGTAGCGCAATTCGCGCAATATTGTTAGTGCGCTTTATAAGTATAAACAAAAAGTTTCCCTCCTAGTCGGTAAGCAGGTGACATTATCAAGGGCTAAATTGTTTATGAAAATACTTAATTTCGCCATTACGCCGCTCTATTCTTCCAATTACGCTCATGACAGAATCTCAAGAATGGCGGCAATAAAACGGGCCCTCACAGTAAATCAAATTGTCACAAGCAATTTCGCCCTGCGCCTCCCCGTCCTCCCGGTGGGAGGCTCCCCTCGGCTCTCACTTCATTTCGCGAATAAATTCATCACGGCGCTGCGCGACCTCCGCCCGCCCCCACGGCTACAGCTGCAGCGTGTAGGGCGCCGCGAGCATTGCGCGACGCCATTGTTCGAGACGATTTGCGTCGTCAAATAGAAATGGAAACCCCAAGCGTTGTATCCGAAATCGACCTTTGTGAATGGTTCAATAGCTAGATGAAATTCTTGGCGTGTTTCTGGATAAATAGGGCAGACCTTGGCTTATCGGTGATAGTTGAAAACAATTCGTAATATGTTCTTCGTGATCTTACACAGATCCTATAAAATCGATGGTAGCTGTCAGTTTTCATGCTTGCAATCGGGTTTGTGCACCATGGTGCGCTCAGCGTAAGATTATAATACGTATCAGCGCATTATCAAGTCTCACTGATAAGCCAAGGTTTGTCCGCAATCACCGCGGTATGTCTTCCAATGAAATGTTGTAAGCTGTGCAAGCAATGCTAAAGTTGCCCGCTGCGTGTCAGTGATTTCAGTAGGTAAGCAATATACAATTGATCAACCATAGGTCATAATCTAAACTTTCTACTGTAAGTACCTCTAGCTCCCAGTGGTCTATTAGCTTCTTCATTATTTTATCGGCTCATCACGTTTGAAATCTCTTCTCTTCAAAATATTATTAAAGGTTAACTGGTTCGAAACCAGCTCATGCATATTAAATAAGTGAAATGAAACAAATATCGGTCGACTAAGGGAACGATTTTTTTAATACACGTGAGTATCATCATGTGAGTATAGTAACGCGATTTAAAATGATAAATAAATCTGTGTACAAAAATTTTATAGGGATAAGCAATTAGAGCTGTATTTTTTTATGCTCTACGAGTAGTAAGTATTGTACGTAGTAACTCTTATTTTCAAATTCAGCACAATTATTCTTAATTTTCAAATGATATTTCAAAGGCCGGCTCCTAAGCCTAGTTTAGACCTGCAAGAAAAATCGTGCAAGTTGCATTACATTGCGGCGCTCGATTGACCGCTACAACCTCGTTGGCTTTACGGCCTCGCAATGTAATGCAACTTGCACGATTTTTCTTGCAAGTCTAAACTCGGCTCTAGAGCTTGAAAAATTCTCAACTAGAAAACAAAGTCTTAATTTCTTTGCCTCTTGTCGTCCTCGTCAAGAATAACAAAAAGCTCCTGCCGATTCGGAAACATAGTCTATTTAGGTAGGTAAACAAAACCGAAAGCCAGCGCCGGCGCGTCCCGATGCGTTCCTTTTACTTTTACAACAACATTCTTAAATTTAAAGAGCAATCGGTGTAGTCGTTTCGGGCTTATACCACCAAATTCTTCCAAAGCAATTGGGCACGGTATTAGCTGCTGTTTACAAAAATAGACTCCATATTTGTGTAGCAATTAATCTAGCTGGTAGCGAGTGTTAAGTGGCTTACGGCGAGGGGGGGGGGGTTGTGTTTAGAGAGGAGTTAGCAGCTTTCAGCGCGTGTTTGTTTTGTCAACTGCGCGGGTCGTCAGGCGTCGGCGCCTGCGCCGCTCTGACCGCGCGATTAGGGTTGTTACGAGTAAATGAGTGGAAACGCGTTTTTTAAAATTAAACAACAAGAGAGATGTACGTAAATTGTCACTGCAATGGCAATACACATGCTTTAATAGCTCTACCATTATTTAGTAAGTAAGTACTTACATAACAAAAATCTAAAACAACTACATACAAGAAGCTAAAACAGCTAAAAACTACTGCAAGTAAAATACGGAGGAAAGAAGATCAATTAATGTAGGTATTCGTGGCGATATTTGATCAGTAATCTAATCACAGTTCTCGCTGTTACAGTGATAATAATTTTGTATGGCATCAGGTTATTTTTTAGTGAAAATTTACTTACGTTATTTGCTTATTTATTGATTAAGATGTTTAGCTGTACAAGTTTTTTTTCGAAAATGGTTCCGTTTAGCAGCCCTGCGCCAGCCGGCCGTAATCCCGCCCGACGCAGCATGTGCGCGGGCGCGGGTTAAGCCGCGGCTTAGCACCGGCGCGCGCGCAGAGCCGGGGTCAGGGGGCGGAAGTCACGTTCAGGACGACAATTCGTAGGGACGACACGACATCAGGGGGCCCTTCGACCGGCTCAAGTCTGAGGTATTTGGAGTACTATTTATAGATGTACTGATAGAAATAGAGCGATTGATTTCGGAAAGTATATTTATTTTCTTAAAAGTCGTAACTGTAAAGAAAAGTAGGTACCTACATAACATAAGGCGAAGTGTATTACGGTTAACTCGAAATTAAAAAAATCCATACTAATATTATAAATGCGAAAGTGTGTTTGGGTATTTCCACGAGCGTCCCAACCGCGGTCAGTCCCTAGCTGTTTATATTAAGAAGTAAATAATTCATATGCATTGATTTTTGTATTGAAATAGATTCTGGCCTGAGTACAAAAGCTATTTACGTCATAATTAAAAAACAATCTGCCTTCCAATTCTTAAAATCTCTGGCAAGGGACTGACAGCGGTTGGGACGCTCGTGGAAATACCCGTTTGTATGTTTTTGTGTTTGTCCGTCTTTCACGCCTTGACGGAGCGACGGATCGACGTGATTTTTGGGTTAGAGATTTGGCAACGTGGTCGAAACGTCGACGTAGGTAATTTTACTCAATTACTACCCATTGGGTTCCGTGGGATGGCCATCGTACAGAGGCAGACCGAAGAGGAGATGGCGGGACGACTTTAATGCATATCAAGTAGAATGGCAAAAGCATGCTGTCGATAGGGACGAAGGGCGGAAAAAAGAGGAGGCCTTTACACTTTGATGGGCCAAAAATAAAGAAATATAAGTAGTAGATGGTAGTAGTAATGATTTAGTATAAACGATGTGTTCAAGCTTATACAAATGCGTCGATAAGCACCAATACATGCATCAGCTGTTTGTAACAATGTGCCATCAAATATACCTACTTATCTATGAACTAAAAGAATTTCCTGCTCACCCGCGACCTTACGATAGCTAAGCTTATGCAAATTATGCGTGTTCATGCAGTTCCTCCACCTCCTCACTGTAAGAACACACACAAATTACACAAACCCATCTATCACCACCACCACATCACACTGACGCGTTTCGAACTCAACCAGAGCTCATCTTCAGAGCAATACAACCGTACGCCATGCTACCAGGTTGTTAGACTAACAAACCACAACCACCGTTTTAATTTGTCACTATATCTCCCCAAGTACCCACATACTCGTATATTTTTTCAAACAAAACAAAAACTACCCGCAAAATATTAATAAATTTCAACCGTCCTACAAAACTACCTTGATTTATTAATTTTTAATTTAATTACTGTCAAGGCATGTTTTCAATAAATTATATTTATCTAGTTTTTAATTTAACTACCGCTTATCCTGAAGGTTGAAGTATTAGTTTTACGAGTGTCGCGGTGTGTGCTGCAGGCCGCGGCGATAGCGGCCGCAGCCCGGCATTTTAATCAGTATAGCACCAGTTAAAAATTCATACGATAAAAGTTAATTACCTTTAAATAGCTTTGAATGACATAAATGGGTGTAGTGCGAGCCTGGGTCGTTATGGGCGAGAGAACCTTGGACTGGATGTTTGAAACAAACGTACCTTGTGCAGGTACAATCACCGCGAGTACTTACCGACAATTTATAATATTACTTATGCATTTTTTATACTTAGTAGGTAATTGCTACCTACGCTATGGATGAAAATATGTTCTAAAGATTTCCGTAAATTTTATCGTCTGAACATTTTTGGCTGACGTAGTCCAAAATTAAAAAAAATACTATGAAGCGTTTAGCAGCCAGTTTAGTTAACTTAGGTAGTTTTTAAGTAAGTAAATAAAGCTTGATGATGCAAAGGTATACTCAAAAGAAACGTCTTCAAATTTATTCCGAATTTTCAGCAGATTGACTGAGTACCTACCGCTGTTAATGTTTTTCGTCTTTTTTTATTGTGGTTAGGAAATACTTCCATACATGATCGATATTCAAATTGTACGCCAAAAGCATGACTACTTTGGATGGAAAATTTCGATGAAAAACTTTTACAGAGACGTTGAGTCAAACTAACACAATAACCTGCTGAAATCGTAAAGAATTTCAGGACACTTTGTATTCGGAGATACTTACTCAAATGGTTAAATACACACGCTTGCACTTAATAATAATGGAAGATTTCGTTATTAACAAAAAACAGTCGTATTTCATACATATCTACCTATGCTTACCCCGACTGGGGTCGAACTCAAAATCGCAATCCTCAGTTAGGTACATTTTCTATCACTGCGCTTCTCTGTTCTCAATAAGACACTTGCATATTTTTCAAAGACATGTCTGTGTTAACAACGTTTTAAGATGACAACAGAGAACGTTCCTACACAGTAATTAATGTGGCAATACAATAGCCATTTAAGCGCACTTTATGAAGACATCTGGACTATAATAAAGAGAGTAATAAAGCGACCTGGAACCTCGCGCGCACAGAAATAATAACAAAGAGAGCAGCGCGGCCGCGGCATAAATCTCCGCACAAAACGAAGTGCGACCATTGACAACACGCTATTAATACCGGCACAGCGCGCGCCGCTGCGCCGTTTAGCATACTCTCATCTCTCGTGCTTCTGATCAGTTTCAGCTTACAAGTGGTTGTTCTACGTCCAACGCTGTATCGTAGCAGCGAAATAATAAAATACAACGAAAACACAAATAATGTATACAGCTATAGCGTGAAAAATGTATACAAAAAAAGTAATTGGTATACTTACAAGTACTTAAGTATTAAAAAAAGAATTTTCCTTTCCATCAAAATTCAAGGTTATAACGAGGAGAAGTGGCGGGAAGCGACGAATCAAACTACACGTTACGCGTAAACTGAGTATAATACTATTTAAACGTTAAACAAATACAAATCTTAAGAGAAAGCCTAATACCCTAATAATGACACTAAAACGTCTCAACGTAGGAGAGAGCGCTTAGCGTGCAATACTAGGTCCCTAGTGGAATGAATAAACTCGCCGGGTTGTGTTGAGGTCATTATTCTGTTTCGACCAAACGATAGTGCGATCTAATTTGCCTGGTGGCGCCATCTGTCGGCCGCCCGCGCAGGTTGGACTTTGGCCTTTCCGTGCGGCGCAGTACTTCTAGCGCCCTCTGGCGGCGTATGGTGTTACAGATCTCCCCCTCTGTCCACGAAGGCGACTCGACGAGTAGGACAGGAGTACTTTTTTTTTTTACTTGGGGTTTGCGCGCGATCTGAAGTAGGCCTGGTCAAGTGTCGACTGGGGGGTTTTGCAGGATACTCAGTCTCTCCCTCCCCCTGGCTGAAAACTACACCGTTTGTTGGTGCTCTTCATCTCATCAGTTTAGGCAGGCACAGGAGAAGACATTAGGGGTTTACGACACTTGGTGGGAGCATTGATCTGGTCTTTATGGAACTTCTCCAGGAAGTAGTCTAGTACCGTGATGATGGGAAGGTTGGTGGAAAGAGTGAGTCTTCAAAGGCGTCTAAAACAGACTCTTCATCATAGTTTTGAAGACTAGTCTTTGCATCTTCGTAGAGTGCCTCCAATATGGGTGAGTAGTTCGCAGGACAGGGGTGAGATCGTTTCCTAGGCGGCGGCGTCGGCATATCGATCTTCATTAGAGGACCGTAAGCGCGTGCAGTGTTGCTCTCCTCTGGTAACGAAGGTGACAGAGAAAGGTCTTCATCAGGCGTTATGGCAGCAAGCCCGACCTGGTTACCGAACACGAAGCTTTCTTCATATAGTTCAAACACTTGAGAAGGATCATCGACGAAATGCCATGTGCACTGGGGCAAACTGATGTCTATCTGGGCATCTTGTATAAATCCAACTCCAAGGAGAGTGCGATTTCGGCGCGATTCTGGCAAAACTACAAGTGTTGTATGCACCGTGCGATCATTCAGCTTTACAGGGGCCTGGGTGAATAACACCTTCTGGTACTTCTGTATGCCGTCCGCTAATGTTACACTGACTCGTGTCTCCTTAAACTCATATCCCTGCCGTTTCAGTTCACAGTACAAAGAGTACGATGCGATGCTTGTCTTGGCGCAACTATCTAAGTATGCAGCGCCAGATACTCCCCCTATCTCAACATAGATTACTGGCCGTTCTCTGGCGTCGATGCTGGAAGCTACAGAACAGAATCCAATCTGTGGTGCAGGTTGCAGTCTCTTCGAATGACAGGTAGGGCATTTGCTCCTAACGACACCAGGCGTACCGCAGCCGTAACAACTGAACCTAGGCGTCGATGGTGAAGGCATTTGCGTTACCGCTACCGAAGTGTCAGCCTTAACCACTTCTTTTGGTTCCATCACATTCGTCTGTGCCGACAGTTTTCGACAGGTTTCAGTCGTATGACCGTAATTCTTACAAAACCGGCATCGGGTTTTTCTCATGGGCCCTGATCGGGTATCTGGTTGAATTTCACCTGAAGATATAGCGGCCTTCTCATTCAAAATACGTTCAGTCGCTTGAGCGGCCTTGAGAAGCTCCTTGAAGTTCTTGATATCAGCGCGTGGAACTTTATCTCGGATATCTAGGCGTAGCAGACCGTATATCATATCAAGTTGTTGAGTCTCTGTGTGGCCTGGCTTTGGTAATTGAGAGAATAGCATGCGCTTGCGCCGTACAAAGTCCTCAGTTGACATGCCTTGCAGCTGTTTCTCGTGGGTGATGTCGGAGTATAATAAATACGGTTCGCGGATTGGTGCAAAATTTTCGCGAAGTCGCGTCTCGAAATCTGACCACGATGTAACATCATTCTTCACACCAAGCCACCATGTACTAGCTTCACCTCTCAATATAACGGGTAACTCGCTGAGTGCTGTCTGGTCACTGATATCAGCCCATCGCTTGAAAATATTTATGGCAGAGAGAAAAGCTTCTACTACTTCAGGATCCTTTACGCCATCATAACTGTAATGACAGTTAAGGAATGAACCCCTTGGAGGTTGTGATGGAGCAGGTATTCTGTCCAGAAGTCGGGAGAGTTGTTCAGGTGATAACATTTTGGGTGTTTTCCTCTTGACAGTAGTAATACGTCCGGAGCGCGTAACGAAAGTCGGGCTCTTAAATTTCGAAGTCCCGCGGTCTTCTTGACTCATTAATTGTGTAGTTGTAGGTCGTCTAGTGTGTGTCGTAGCGTTGCTCGTAGCGTAGCACCGTAGCTCGTAGCCGATGACGAAACGTGCAGCACGACAATGACGTCACGTAGACGGGCCTCACGTGTAGGGCGCCAGTTATAACGAGGAGAAGTGGCGGGAAGCGACGAATCAAACTACACGTTACGCGTAAACTGAGTATAATACTATTTAAACGTTAAACAAATACAAATCTTAAGAGAAAGCCTAATACCCTAATAATGACACTAAAACGTCTCAACGTAGGAGAGAGCGCTTAGCGTGCAATACTAGGAATGAATAAACTCGCCGGGTTGTGTTGAGGTCATTATTCTGTTTCGACCAAACGATAGTGCGATCTAATTTGCCTGGTGGCGCCATCTGTCGGCCGCCCGCGCAGGTTGGACTTTGGCCTTTCCGTGCGGCGCAGTACTTCTAGCGCCCTCTGGCGGCGTATGGTGTTACAAGTTATTTAATTTGGTAATTATTTTTAACCAGCTTTTGCTCGCGGTTTTGCCCGCTTGGAATTCGGTTATCGCCGGTGTTCCTTCGGGAACTGTGCATTTTTTCCGGGATAAAAGTAGCCTATTTCACCTAAGACGGACAAACATACAAACATACACTTTCGCGTTTATAATATTAGTATGGATAAACCTCCTACACATTACCAATGCGGTAGAAGTATCTACTACGTTTCAAAATTGAGAAATGAGTGGAAATAGGTTTCTTTATCAGAAATAGTAATAGTGAATTTCTCAAAAATTACCTATTTTTTATGTCTTTTCAACTCTTTTTATATCCTGGAACCAAAACATCATTTTTGGGTAAGAACGCTATCACAGAAGCAAGAACGTTATTAAAATTGTTGGAACGAAGACGTTAACTAGAGACTATGTAGATCACATTACGTTACTCGGCAATAAGTTACATTTCAGTTCGTCACAAATTTTACGACTACAATGGAATGTCATTTTATTTTCAACATGGTGTATCTTTTATTTGAAATGCCGACCGAGGCATTGGATTAAAAAGCTCCCCAGCGCTCCCCCGCATACTTCCGCGACAGTCAAAGGGTCAAGCGTCGCATCCGGTACGGCGCAATAAGACTGAGGCACGTCGAAAAGCTCTATACAGTCGGAGGGCAAGTCAAATAACATTTGAAGGGCATTTTTTCGAGCGTTCCAACCGTCTCATTTTCTGGACACTTTTCTGACACAGTGGCCGAATATTTTAATACAGTTTTTTAGTGATTTGGAAGAAATACAGGAACTCTAACAAAAATCGAAAACAACATCAAAATCTACAGCCAATCCGTAAACAATGTGACCAGATAAATGAGGCGGTTGAAACGCTCGAATAATCGCCCTGAACATGATATTCAGCTATTTTACAATTATAGATGTAGCGAAAAAAGTTTTAACACAGGCCCGGGCAAAATCAATCTTATGCCAATGTCATTAAGCGTTTACCTTTACTTGCCTTAATTTCACTTGCCATACCAACGTTTGTCGTAAAATATATAGAACCGTGCTGTTTTCAGGATTTTTTTAAATGTCATTATATGGAATGCAGTAGGTTAGGTTAGTTTAATATCAACTCTGCAGAAATTACTATTTCAGCAATAAATTACTTTATGGCAAATGAAAATTCTAGAAAATGATACATTCGGGCATATGAAATTCGGGCAAACGATAGAGAACCGTCATAAAGACTTTGTCATGGAAATACTTTTCTCACTTTAACTATACCTACTTTAAAAAACATGGTAGCCCAGTGATTAAAAATTCTGACTATCTACTCAGGAGGTCAGAGTTTGATTTTCGTCAAGGCGGATATTATTGAATTATTTATGTGTTATATTTCTGGTAACAGCATTTTCAGAATTATTGTTAACTCTACCTAATTTATAACATACTGCATTCCGTAAACCGAAATTTCAAATAACCTTGAAAACAACCGGTGTTAATATTTTTTACTTAGGTAATGTATTTATTCCCCCGCGGTACAGCCGTGCGTTTTAAACTAAATTTATTTTTACTTAACCGAAGATTTGACGCACCTCCTTGAATTTGGTGCAACGAGCTCTTATTGCATAAACTTACCCATAACGCGCAGGTTAATATGTGAGGCAAAAATATGTAATTAGTTTTATTACCTACATAAAATAAAAAACTTACATAAAATAAAAATGGAACCTAAAACTAAAACAAATTATCTAAAGAGTATGCTTTAGGCAAGGTCCCGAAGATGCTGGCAGCGTTTACTCTCTTTGAATAGAATAATTCTTTGTCCGAGGAAGCGCCAGCTCTTCGGTCACCTGTGACGTCTACTAATCTTTTCGAAATTTCTTTAAAAAGTTTTAAAGCGCTGGGACCCCACGGACCAAGGGTCTCGACACCGAATGGGACAAAGTATATGTCGACCACGGGGTAGCTGTCGTGCACGATGGATTGGGGAGAAGCAAGGTATTATTGAATTTAATCTCTACTAAAAATTATTGGTATGGTTACCAAAAATATGGAAAATAGCAGAACAAAATAAGTGTGTGTACCACAGCAGCTAAAGTTCCCCTGGGATCCCGCGACGGGACTATCCCGGGCCTCGGGATGTGGTAGGAGGGGGAGGGGGGGGGGGTGTAACAGTGTTGTCCGCAAATAGAGCCCATAAATCCGTGGGGAATGCGCGGGACAATCGGCGCGCGCGCCGCTGCACGTGTACGATTTAGACACCAATATTACATCCGTAAGAAAAAAAATCATAATCACCCAGTACCTAACGATGATCATGATTTGATGATTCTAATTATCAATGTTTAAATTAATGAAGTTGTGTGTAAGTAAAAATCGTGAGGAAACCTGCAAAACCTGTGAAGCAATTCAATGGTATGTGTCCTGATGGTTACATATCTGAATACCGAATGTATTAAAATATCGAATGGGTCATAATATCGAAAAGGTATTTTTGTTAAGGCTGTATTCTTTTAGATTGTTATTAATCTAATCTAAACCTAACATAAGGGGTTCTATACGATGCTGTTTTAAACAATCCTGAAAAGTTTTCGGTTTCAGAAAATAAACCTTTCGATATCGTGACCCATTCGATGTTTTAATATATTCGATATTTTAAAATTCGATATTCAGATGCGTACCCGTCCTGGTCCACACTCTGACTATTGACAATGGTTAAAAAGCACTGTAGTTTGTTGTAAGACTTCGTAATATTTTAATCGGTTCATATAAATTGTCATCAAAATTGTTGAAGCATTTTCTTGGACCAGGTACTACAACCACTGCAAACTTTGAAGTACCTACATATCTATATGATATTCGATTTAAAACGAATATTGATATGGACTACTCCTAACAACCCGACCAAACAGTAGTAACTCAGATCCAACTTTATTACAAAGGCGCTCAACGTAAACAAATTGATTGTCATCGTAAACCGTCAACTTAATACAAAGTCTCACTTCCGCGATAGCTGGTCCGTCTAAGGCGCCGCGACAAGATGTGATGCTCCATTAGCCCCTGTTCCTGGACCCAAAATAGCGATACAAAGAAAGCTATTTACGGCCTAATTAATCACCTCTATTAATGTTGTGTTTTATGTCGTAGTATGTCCCGCGCAGACCACTGAATCATCCTGCGAATGAGATCTAACAGACTTATGATGTCCTGGTAGTGTGCGTGACATACGAGCTATAACTGATTAACCTTTGCTCGCGGTTTCACTCGCGTGACATGAGCCACTGGATTTGGCAGTTGAATAGAATTTTCAAAAAGTACTTAAATGGATCTATGTTGTCTGATAAATAAATGAATTATTATTATTATTATTATTAAATCGTTGTCTTCATTTACGTTGTATGAAGAATTTTATAATTTTCGTGTCTCTATCGTAGACTTAGTGATAGAGATTTTTGGATTTTATATTATTACTACATGTTAATGTAGGTTTGTCATAAGGCCATGTAGAGCATTTATTACTCGGCTAAATTATATTATAAAGATATAAACAATGGCGAGCGGCTTAACACTATTGCGATGTGAATGATTTTGCCGATTCTGTGGAAATAACAAAAAAATACATGTCTTAATCCCAAGGTGCAGCAAGCTACATAGGAACGGTACATACCAAATACGATAAAATCCATCCAGCTGTTCTAGTATAAAATAGCAACAAACACACACACAGACACATACATTTCGCCTGAATAATATCAAGTACGATTATTTCCGTCCATTAAAAAAAAAGTAGGTAGGTAGGTACTATGCGAATTTGATCTATGTCGGTGTGCATTGTGCCGGTTATTTCTTTGATCAGACGACATGCCAATAAAATGGACGAGAGTTGATCTAAAAATAAACATCGACATATTGGACAGTCATGTAACTGGCAAATGCTTGTGTTGGAAGGCAGCCGAGCAAGCAAGCTGGAATCGCCAAACTATGCCGCACCGATTGTTTCACTCATAATCGACAACAATTAAGAATACCTAGAAGTGAAAATATCTTTCAACGGAAGGTAGTTGTTACAATTATGTATACTTAACCTTATGAGTACATAAATCGACTATGAAAAAGTTACGATATGTTACCGTTAACGATAACTCGTATGGTTAAGTGTCATTTAACGTGGTCATTTCATTCATTTAAATTTTGATTTCGTCCCAAATTTGAGCGGTCGATAATAAAATTTGAACATATTTTTTACCATACGAGCTCTTTCTTTCTCTGCCTGTCCTTATTTTTTCCTTAATTTAATTTTTTTTCAACTAGAAGAGACCTGCGGAAAGTACAAAAAAAAACCAGTTGGTAATGCTAAATAATACTTAATCAGACTTTCATTAAACAAATTTAATGCACTAAATCAAAGAAAAGTACGTATCTTTATCAGCAGTAGGAGTACCCTTGCTCAATATCTAAACTTTTTCTCCGCCCGAAGCAAACAATGAAAAACTCATCATCAAAAATGTACCGCATAGTCTCATATAAACGGAGACTTCAGATAGTTTTGTTTGTCTATCCTACCTTATTTGCGTAACAACTTCAGCGGCTATTTAGAAAGATTAATCTCCGATAGAACTATGTAACCAAGTGCATAGTTTGAATGACAAAGCGGTGTAATTTGTAGCGCTCGTCGTTGCGCGCGGCGGCGCGGGCGCAGCGCCGCAAGGTCGCGGGCGCACCGATAATAAACACGCCTCAGTTGCTCTTGGCGTGGCCGACGCTTTATTGTATGTAACAAGACGTGTAAAACCATGTTAGGTACCCACTTACTTGGGATTATTTGGAACCGAATACCTTTACTTGCCCGAATTTCATTTGCCCGAATTTCACTTTCCATACCAACGTTTGCCATAAAATATATAGAACCGTACTGTTTTCAAGATTTTTTATAATGTCATTTTATAGAATGCGTAGGTTAGGTTAGGTTAGTTTAATATCAACTCTGAAGAAAATACCATTTCAGAAATAAATTACTTTATGGCAAATGAAAATTCTAGAAAACGATACATTCGGGCATATGAAGTTCGGGCAAACATTAGACAACCATTTGGAACAGAACGAGAACTTAGAGAAACTCCTAATGATAGAAAAGGTTCAGGGTAAGCGAGCAAGAGGAAGCCCCATGCGCTGGACAGATCAGATCTGCGAAAGCATAAAGTTGAATATAAGGTGAAGAATTTCGAAACTGAAGAGGCAGTGGGCGGGGCACATTGGTCGCTGGACTGATGGCCGATGGGGTCAGAAAGTTCTCGAATGGCGTCCGCCAAAGGCCGAAAGGCCTCCAATAAGATGGAGCGATGACTTGGTAAAGATCGCGGGATCGCGGTGGATGTGGGAAGCACAAGACCGGTCTGAGTGGAGAGCCTCGGGGGAGGCCTATATATTCATCAGTGGACGTCTTTCGGCAGACATGATGATGATGATGATGAATATTACGGTCATGTTAGTTTGAAGAACATCCTTGTAAAGTCCACGCGGGTGGAGCCGCGGGCAAAAGCTAGTAAATAGTATAAGTACCTAAGCAGCTTTCAGTTGGCACAGAATTGCCTGAAGTTCGTGCAGTATCATTCATCATTTCATCTCACACGCAGCAGTGGGCGGAATGTTAAGCGGTGTTTACGGAGTTGCCCGCGCGCTGGTAGGAATGCTGCGGTTGCGCGGGCGCGGCGCGGCTTGTAGGTGCGTACAGGGGTGCCACGCCTAACTGAAACTTCTGAGACTAAAATCCGAAGTAGATCGGTAGGTAGGGATGGTAAATAAAATAGAAATCATTTATTCGTGACAAAGAAGCGCAGCACAAAAATAGATATTAAAAACCGGCCAAGAGCGTGTCGGACACGCCCAAAATAGGGTTCCGGAGCCATTACGAAAAAATAAAGTAATATTTTTCTAAGGATTTCGTACTTTATACGGAATCTTCGAAGTATAGGTATATTTTATACCTTACGCTGCTTTTTACTCATAAACTACTAATAATTCTCAAGCAAACTTAGCCGCTATAGTTTTCCTTGGAAGTCTAATATACTGACTACCATCCTGAATTTTTTCAAATTTTTCCACCCACCGGTTTAGATTTTAGAGGGGGGGGGGGGACGCCCGATTTTAATGAAAATTTGCACTTTAAAGTTGAATATTTAGCAAACAAATTACTGAATCGAAAAATCATGTTAGCAAACCCCTAATGGTTTTAAAATACCTATCCAACTATACCCCACACTATAGGGTTGGATGAGAAAAAAAAAATCACCTCCACTTTATGTCTATGGGAGGTACCCTAAAAAAAATTGTTTTTGAATTTTTAATTGTACTATTTTGTCGGCATAGTTTACTTATATATCCGTGCTAAATTATAGCTTTCTAGCATTGATAGTCCCTGAGCAAAGCCGCGGACGGACAGACAGACAGACAGACAGACAGACATGGCGAAACTATAAGGGTTCCGTTTTTGCCATTTTGGCTCCGGAACCCTAAAAAGTACGAAAGTAGTATGTCACGAAATGGTCCCAAATGATGTTTGATGTCAAAATATTTATCTTAGTCATGGTAAATGGAAGACTAGTTAACTTCTGTTGATTTGAATGATTTTTGTCTTCAAATAGACTCATTTAGATTTGTCGCAACCTTGCTAGCCCTTCAGTACTCTGCGCTTTCCCGGGATACCAAAAAGCTCTTACACAGCCACAGAATCAGTAAAGTACAAGATACAGCTTAAAGTAAAGCATATTGATCTGTGGTAGTGGGCTTTGCGATTTTTGAAATAGGTTCCAGAAGTAGTTTAAGATTAACCCCCTATTACAAAAGTACACACAAACAAACAAGGTCACCTGTTTGTTACGTTATAATATAAGTAAAAATAGAAGTAAGGAATAACATGTTGATTGCAATATGGATTCCATTACGAGGGTCACACTGAAAGTTTCGGGAATAGATAAAAGTATGCAGTTAAATTGGATAAAAGTATTATTATTGTTTCTCAAAGTATTCGCCCTTATATTTTATGCACTTTTCCATGCGTTTAAACCAGTCTTTAAAGCACTTATTGAACGCTTAAGTAGGGGTCGATAAAATGGCCTTTTAAAGGCGTCCACTGCTTCTTCCAGCGTCTGAAACCGCTGACCAGGCAACTTATACTTGATTTTGGGGAATGTGAAAAAGTCATTGGGGCTTAAGTCGGGGCTGTATGGAGGATGGTCCAGGAGTTCGACGTTTTTACCGTTCAGATACTCATTTGTTTTCCGAGCGGTGTGGGAGCTGGAATTTTCGTGGTGAAGGACGATGCGGCAATTAGGGTTATTTTTTCGGAGTTAATCAAAGATACTCGGCAAACAAATAGTTGTGTACCAATTGGCATTAACCGTTCTACGATCTTCGAAAGGTATAGTACCTACATGACCCGATTTGGAGACAAACGTGGCCACCATCTTCTTGGCCGTGCTGCGAGAGCGAATAACTTTTGTCGGCTTGAGCTCATCTTCGTAGACCCATATTCGAGACTGGTTTTTTGATTCAGGCTCATATGCATATATCTACGACTCGTCACCCGATACGACACTAAAAACTGCATTTTAGCCTCCTCCGCTGAATTTATTCAAAGTTTTGCGGCACCAATTGACACGAGTCGCTTTTTGCTCGTCAGATAATAAATGAGGGATCCAGCGAGAAAACAACTTTTGCACGCCCAATTCTTCCCGTAAAATAATTTGTATCTGACTCATTCTAATACCCAAGCACTCTTGAATTTCCCAGTATGTCACATGCCGGTCATCTTTTATCATTTGACGCACAGCATCAATGTTTTCTTGAGTGACGGCCGATTTTGGTCGACCCTCACGCACATCGTCCGTGAGTGATACACGGTTGCGTTTAAAATCTGAATACCACCTGTATATTGTAGTCTTTGAAGATGCTTCATTACCAAAAGCAGCAATCATCCGGTCTCCACATTTTTTTTGTGTTAATCCACTTTTAAAATCGTAATAAATCATAGCTCTTAAGTTTTCACGGGACAATTCCATTTTTGTCAGCGACTCGACGACTTCAAAAAACAATTGAAACCGAACCATTACTTTTTTTTTCTATGTGGCTAGTGGGTTAAGATACTGAAACTTTAGAGATTATAAAATGGTATAATATGTGCCAAAATTAAGTTCCTAAGTTTTGGATTCCCGAAACTTTCAGTGCAGCCCTCGTATTTAAAATAACACCATCATTCTTTAAGAACATACTTAATTTTTTCCAATACGTTTTCTTGTACTCGTGGCTCAATATAACACGCTCCGTTTTAAATGTGTGCTGTTTGATTTTTAATGCGGTGAAACATTGACGGTGATACTTAACTTAAAGCGTGCCCTATGAACTCCAAAAAATATTTTACTGTCTCAAATCAATTATTATGTCCTTAAATCCTGAAAGCGGCAACACCGGGCGCGGCGCGCGCGCGATAAATCTCGCGCCTGCGCATAAATCCCCCCCCCCCCCCCCCTGACAGCGCATTATAAATACTGTAATGTCGGCGACACCGCGCTTAATGGCGGCGGAAACAATGCCCGTTTGGGAATTGGACAAATTCAGCTGGACCCGGGCGGGAACCAGGTTCGTGAGGGAAAAAAGTTTTACTGATTCTTATCAATTAAAATTGGGTTCGTTTTTAGAAGGCGCGATTCAGATAAACACGTTAAAGTAAGTTAATTTAATATAAGACATTGCGAGGTGTCATGACAGATTTGGAAATGTCCTGTTACTACTTTCCGCCTAACCATTGTCTTGTGGGTCAACGTCAACACTGACTCTTTATAAGCAGCAAGAAGCAGGCGCGGATTAGTATGAACAACTAAAGTCGATATTGGATAATACAAATTAGTGTAACAAAATTCATTTCCTCCACTTAGCATTCCACACATGCTCAAACTAATGGTTACAAGGAGCGCCACAAATCATTGAAGCGACTCAACCAGGCTTTTATTTACCATATAATTTAATATTAGGTGCTCGTGCCAAAGATGCTTTGACCTGCGTCAGCGTTGCCTCGTATGTACTTATATTCACAAATACGATACTTTGATTTCTATAGTTCTTTTTTACTTATACTTGGGAACATACGCGACCTGTTTCTGCGCTGTACCTACTCAAAAACGGTTAGAATATATCGCGAAATAGGAGTACTTGGCTACCTCGACCATACTTCTGAGTGTGGTTTAAATGAAGCGTCATTAAGGAAACTCTGACAGAGAAAATTTGTATTCCACGCGTATTCCCTATTAAATATCAAAGCCGTTTCGTTCGACCACAAAATACATACATAAGCATAGTTAATAAAGTTAAATTACCCAAAGTAATTGTGGGAGAGTTTGTTAAAGCTTTCGCTCCTAGATCAATAGTCTTATAACTATCATATTACATGAGCTATGCAGTTTTAATAAGCCGGCGTTTCCGCGCCGCCGCGGCTCCTCATTAAGCACCGCGCAATTAACGCGGGTAATTGGCTGTAATGGAGCGGATTTATCGGCCGTCTGCTCATCGCTACTGTAAGTCATCCGACAGCGAACATCCAGCGCTGGTCGGCCGCTGACAATGCGCATGAGGTACATCAAGTGTGTTTGGTTTCTTGACCGGCGATTTAATTAATTACGGAAATATGTAGATAGACAGAAAGATAGAGGACATTTGCCGATTCATTCGTCTTTAGCGGTATGGGAAAAACAATGCATTAATGGGCTGAAAATGATCAATTGACCACGTAGGAGCAGGTAAATGTACGCTATTATTTCGATAATACTCTTAAGAAGCGTGTATCGCTTATTAAGTATTCTATTTTAATCATATTCTCGTAATGAACCTTGTGATGAACCTGTGTGTCTTGTAGAGTTAAAAAGTGTGTGTATGTCACAGATTTTTAGCCCATTAGCATAAGTAATTTCCTATCCCATGTAAGAAGTTAGTTTTCGCGGGACGCAGACGGAGTTGCAGCAACAACTAATATTTCACAAACCTAAAAACTACACTGGTTAGTAAGTAGGTACCTAGTAGTAATCCAGCAGCGGGTCGGCGTGTGCGCTGAGGCGCGTCGCGCTAAAAACCAAGCACCTGGTCCCTCAGCCGAGGGGCCAAGAGGGGGCTAGGTTCTAGGAAGTCTATTGTGTTCTCTGTTCCTGCCGCCTTGTTAGCAGTAATTAGCGCTAACTGCTTGTTCACACGTCTTCACTAACGACCGGCTTTTTGCCGTAATTACCCTCGTCGATCGAACGATTGGGATCCAATACACCGCGAGTTGCAAATCGGCCGTACATGGGAATATTGTGTGAATGCTTTTTGCTGGCTGATGTAAACGTTCACTTTTTTTTTTTTTTTTATTCTACTGGAAGGCAAACGAGCAAGTGGGTCTCCTGGGTTCACTGTTGCGGAATGTGTGTGAAAAAGCAAAGGTGATGTTGAGATTCGTTTAAGATCATTCTAAAGCTTTCTGAAGAGCCTCTACGCGCATAGGTAATCAAGAGAAATAAATTAAATGCGAAAAAAAATTTTTTTTTACTACTTTCATCCAGCGGCTTTTGCTCTCGAGGAAGAATCAAAAATATAGATTTGTTACCTACTTAGTAGAAATTTCGATAAACTCTATGATCTTCAATGCATGCCTACTACACAAGTCTCTAGCTCCAGCGGTGTCTGTGACAACGCCGCTCCGTAGCGAGCAGCAGTATCCACAGAATCGAATTCAAACCTATTGTTTTGTGGACATCGTTATTTTATGATTATTTTTTATCACTGGACCAGATAGATAAGAAAAATAGTGGTATTTTTTAACACGCTTTTATTAGCTTGGGTTGTAACTAACTATGTATGTATGTAACGGAATCTTTGAACTTAATTTTCACCAGTTTCCAAAAGTCTGATTAATTTCAAACTTTGCATACGTATCAAGGACCGATGACAATGCAATAAACCGAACTAAAAAATGGAAAATAAATAATAGTTAAAAAAAAAAAAACTAAAAAAAACACGCTTTTATAACTAACCGAACTAAAAAAATAGAAAATAATTTTAATTTCAAGTTATTAACAAAATAATTCAATTCAGAGTTAAAAGCGTGGGGTGCTTGATAAAGTAAATGTAACAATCATTCTATTGGCAACTATCTATGAGAGGAGAGTTATGAAAAGTAGTAAAATGCACCCCACGCTTTTTACTCTGAATTGAATTCTTTTGTTAATAACTTGAAATTAAAATTATTTTCTATTTTTTTAAAAAGCGTGTTTTTTTAGTTTTTTTTTAACTATTATTTATTACAATTGTATTGGTAATGCACATTACGCATGCACTTTCTCTATCAGTTCAAGTAGAGCGGCGCGGGTGTTTTACATCCCGCACTGCCACAATCACCGTCGCAACACCTCACTATCTACCAATAGTACCATGTTTACGAAGGCATTTCATTCATAATTATAATTGCACAATTTTTTGTTGAATATTTAGACACTTTATTTACGCAGCTTACGTCATGATGACTCCCTGGTGTCTTCCAGTTTCCAAGCTATCTTCAGCACTTGATAAAATACCATTAGTGGCGAAAGACGTCGGGGGTAGCGGCTCCGCGAGCGTTTTTTCTGTCCGTCGTGTCCGTCCGTGGCCTTAGACCTCATTTCTAGCTTATATAATCGCTACTGCTGGAGGTCTTGTCAAAGAATGAGCTGTGTAGTTCACACGCGGACTCGGTGTAGTTTGGAAATTCATGCACACCACTGAGGTTGATTCCATAATGAGTCTAGGGGCCTTATTGTCAAACGCACTCAGAATGGCAAACATTTTCATCCCTTCTTTCTGTCACACGATACTAATAGGATGAGGGTAGAAAAGAGACGGTGAATTAACTTGATGGTATTTACAATACGTGTAATTCAAACGTATCCTAGACATTCCACAAAACCAACTTCTTTGATATGAAAAGCCGCAGTTCCCTTTGTGGCATGTTACGATAGGTCTAATTATCTAAGACTCTACTTTAGGAATTAAATACACTGGAATACAAAAAATATATTGTCGTTAGCCTGCTAATTGCGTGAGTGACCTACCAGCTAACGCGGGCTGTTTCCTGAGCATTCCTTGAACTTTGTGGGCGCAACCGCCGCCATTATTGACAACTTTTTGTCGTGTAAAAAAGTGACGTGAACGTCAAATTGTCACTCGGTATGGCTTGTATGAATTTTTAAATAGGGGCTGATTGGGGTCCTACAGGGTTCGTAAATTGCGAGAAAAATTCATTGAATTGCTAGGGTTCTCATAATTGTCATAGGCACCTACATCACTTCAATCGATTTAGTCGCACTTTATGATCTCTGGTTATGTGTGCCTACAAGGCACTGGAAGGAGTATTCGTCAGTTTTATATTTTTGTTCAATTATGCCGAGCTTTTTATATTACTTAAGTACTTACCTACTTAATGAACTTGTCGATATTTTTTCCCTTGTTACATTACCACGTTTCACAACCAGAACTGGTAAGGACCATAATTATTTTAAAAATTTCTCTTCCCATGGGTGACGTAAAAGGCGACAAAGGGACCTGATGTGAGAGTGGCAGCAGCGCTTTCTAGTGCCAACTACGAACTCCAGAGTCCAGCTCTGCGATGTGGAAGGCAATGGGAAACCACAAAACTATTTCCCCAAGAAAGTCGTCATGAAGGTTCATTGCTGATCCTTAACCGACCTTGTGGAGGCCTTTTTGGTGTCCTGTCGTGTCACCACGTAATTTAGTTCATCTACACCCATATAATAAATCCTCCATTATGCGTTCAAAAACCATAGATAGTGACTGGACTTGTTTCAAACTACTTCGGCGAACGACCGTCGCCTTTACATTAGTCTGTCCGGTGGCAGCTGTCGCTCACCGAATGCGGCTGACCACCGTCTTCTTTACACTTTTGCGGTCGCCGCATACAGCATGCGACGAACGACTCAGTGTACCTAATTGCCGCTTAAGGCACTGGTCCCACCGCGAGCTAGTAAGCTATGAGCTATCGGCTATTTTCTAGCCCAAGAAACGAACAAAAGATAATCGCTTCCGTGTACATAAAAGAGAGAGTTATATTTTTATAGTTCATAGCTGGCTGTTCACACTGCCGGCGAGGATACTCTCCCACCGCCCGGCGAGTAAGCGATAATTCCATACAATTGTTTACTAGCCGCCCGCCGATTGTCATCTGTTTCTAGTACAGAATTTTACTAGTTGACCGCCGAGCTCGCCGATAGCTGGCGGTGGGACCACTGTTTACTAGTTGACCGCAGCGATAAGCTATCGACTATAAAACTAGCTCAACGGTACTCGCCGAAGCCTGCTTGGCGATCAGAGCGATCATTCTACCTTTCAAAGTGGATGCGAGTGCACGTATATACAATGAATTTAAAACAATCATACGAACTATCTTTGTTGTCAAGTTCGGATGACGATGATGATGTATTTTATAAAAGCGTGTGTGTAGTGGCAGTGGCAATTTTGAAGAGACGGAAGAAAAAAAGGAATATTTTAAAAAGAATGACAAGAAAAATTTGGATGCAAAAAATTAATTATTTCAGAAAAGAATACAGTGAGTTCAAACTAGCTAGTGTGGTGAAAATGTATTTTCAAATTTAAATTCAAATCATTTATTCAGTAAATAGGCCGCAATGGGCACTTTTACACGTCATTTTTTTAAACTACCAGCGCTTTCGGAAAGACCATCATTGCCAAGAAGAATGCGCCGCAAGAAACTTGGCAGAAAGTCATTTTTTCAAAATAAAATAATTACAAATAAAATACTTAAAAACTACAGTAAACAACTTAACAAAAAATTACAAAAAAGAAATTAAATAATAATACAGGGATGTATGGGGTCCCTTAGTTACAAAATTAAACACTAACTATATTCGACCTCGACTGTACATCGTATAGGTCATTGGCGAATAGCCCCCCGGCTGAGCTAGTGCAGCGAGTAATCGCCCGTCGCACGCAAACACTCGCTTATAGCCGAGCGTCTAAACTAGCAAAACTATACTCGCTTCTCGCTTCTCGCCCACTCGTTTGTAGTTTATAGTTTTACTCGCTAATAGCTTGTAGCCGCCGGTGGGACCAGTGCCTAAGTGCAGTGCTTCAGTGGCGCGATGCAGCGCTGATCCTGTAGTCTATGCAGCGCTGCACCGAATCTGCATATCAAGTGACGCGCCGCCCGCATGCGCACTAAGTGGTACTTACAAAACCGACGTGGATCAATAAACAGCATACATAATAAGAAACTCTAAATCACTGCTAAAATGGTCCTTGGAAAATGCTTCTTCCTAGTTTATTAAAAGTCTAATTAATTTAGCACCACAGTACCTACTCGTGTAACAGATCGTGTATAGTGTATCAGATCGGGTGCGGTTAAAGTCGCTAAACTAATGGTTTTCAGTTAGACGGGTACGATCTATGTTTTAATTATTTGCCCGTGTTACAGGCCACGCATGTATACCGGGTGTGGCCTGTAATATGAGCAAAAAATTAAAACACATTTCGTCCCCGTCAATATAAACAAGATTATTTCAACGACTTTTAAAAATAATGGAATCTTTGAATTTTCCTTTTTTCCTACAAATTTAATCTGCTTATCAATGTACGCCATCCTTGAACACAACTAACGTCGCCTGTCACGCTACAAACATCAAGCATTTTGTTTTACATTGCTTCTTTGAATAAACTTAAAAGTGTAATAAAATTTGAAAAACTATAATTATTTTTAAAAGTCACTGAACTAATGTTGTTCAGTTAGACGAGTATGGTCTATGTTTTAATTATTTGTTCATATTACAGGCACACCCGGTATGCATGTGTAGCCTGTAAGATGGGCAAATAATTAGGTAAAATATATAGATCGAACTCATCAAACTGAATAACTTTATTTCAGCGACTTTTAAAAATGTTTTAATTTTTTTTTTATTACACTGTAAAGTTTATTCGAAGAAGCAATGTACACCAAAATTTTTTATATTTGTAGTGTGACAGGCGACGTCAGTTGGATTCTTGGTCTAGGATGGCGTACATTGAATTTACGATTAAGTTTGTTAGAAAAAAAAACAAAAGTTAAGTTTTTATTTTAATTAAGAGGGACCATGATGATCCAATTACCGGTAATCTATAGAGCCTCTGATTTTAATATTATCCCCGGTTCTGGGCCAAACACTGTACATACATTATATGCGTTGAAATATCGGCAGCTAATTAAGGGTAGCTTAATCACGATCTTCTTCCCGTAGAAAATATAAGTATTTAAATAGAACAGTAAATTATTAAAAAATAAAACGTTAAATCTATTTTTTTTAAGATTAGGCTCGTCGCTTATCGTTCAGGAAGTGCCGGTGACATCACCATTTTCATTCTTACTTCACACCTCTTAAATTCTGTGCCTCAGTTAACGCAGTTGTGCGGGCGGCCCGCATGGCGGCGGGGGCGGGGCGGCGGCACGCCCACCGCGCCAGCCGGAGGTCCGTGATCCTGTGTGCTATGGATCCTACTCCTGTACGCCAGGATACGTGTGCTTCTCGCTCTAACATACGAGTCTCGTGGTGGTCAACGAGACGCTTCGTACTTGCAAAAAAATACGAGGCACCAATTTACTAAGCCTACTCGTACAGTCTTCTCCACTGTGTTGCTTTTTCTGCTAATAATTATAATTACGCGCCAAGAATTACAAATAAAATAAAAGTAAATAGCTGCCTGGAAGAGATCGGTCTATAGTGATAAGGCCGTCCATTGCTTGTTTACAAGATATTTTCTCAATTTATTTACCTACTAGCTTTTGCCCGCGGCTCCGCCCGCGTAGTATTCGGTTATCGCCCGCTATTCCCTCGGGAACTGTGCATTTTTCCGGGATAAAAAGTATAGCCTATGTCACTCTCGGGTCCATAAACTATCTCTATGCCAAAAATCACGTCGATCCGTCGCTCTGTTACGGCGTGAAAGACGGACAAACATACAAACACACAAACATACAAACACACTTTCGCATTTATAATATTAGTACGGATTATTTCTTTGAAGTCCCTTTGAATACCACAAACATAACTTGTCACGCTAAACACATGAGTAATATTCTACTCAGGTAGTTTACTCCTGACTACGGCCACTGAGATGTGGTCGAAACGTCGAGGTAAATATTACTCGTGTGTTTGGGTGATGAGTTCTTTGTGATATTTTGACTATGAGTGAAAAATCACGAAAGTTTAAAACTTTATATTTCTCTGAATTTTGTGTTACTCGTATGCGGTGTTAAATAATTAAATGTTGTATGTAATGCAAAAGGAACACGTTTATTTTGCTATACATTAAAGCAGTTTTGCATTTTTCTAGCAACTTATGTATCTATTTAATATTTATCAATCAACAGGTCGTGGAAACCGAGTCACCCATTTCGCGGAGCTAATATTTAAATACCTATCTAATGCCGCAACCACATCATCGGTGCTTATTAAAAAACCCGTTCAAAACCCAATCAGATCTACCTCATATGATATAATTAGCGGAAAAGGTATTCCGCAATCTCGTAATAAATTTTAGACGTAGCCAGATCAAGAAAGTTGTCGTCAATATATACTGTCGAACTATTCGTGAACCTTAAAGCAATGTGGCAAGGTGCTCGATGGTGACGCGCTGGTTGGTGATTGTTTTTACGGAATGCCACGGCGATCATAACGTCGTCAGGAATGCGACAGGCGGTTAATATTCAGTAATCGCTCTGTGACCGGCATTTACGTACCGCGCGGTAAATACCTAGATATATTATATTGAATAGGGAATAAGATTCATTTCACATCAAGAAGAGACGCAGCTAGAGGATCCATCAACGAGATTGGATGTTTTTTTTTCAATGAAATGCTGCTCGTAGCTTCATGAAGCTTATTTTCACAATCGTGTTTTTTGCGACGATATCTTTTACTATCCTAAAGTTACAAGACCAACACCACATGTTAGAAAAGAGATTTTGATTTTGACTTCGATACGTTAGTCAGCGTGCATCCATGGTAACCAATCCATGTAGAAATATTATCCTTTCAGATGCCTCGTAATTTAGCTCACACTGCAATTTAAATTGTATGAAGCACCCACGTATCGGATGCGGTAACTCGTGGCGATTAGTGCGCCTCGGAGCAGGGCCCGCGTCGGGCATTCCAGCGGGGGATGCTCTCACCGCTCAATGGCAGTCAGAATAAAACTTCAGCCAGACTTAACCCAAGCACAATCCAGTTTATTTGAATCAGTATTGATTGATAGGATCCTTGATAGGACACACACACACACACACACACACACACACTAACATCACGCCTGTATTACGAAATGGGGTAGGTAGAGCACACGAAACGTTACCGCTTCAGAGCCACTTTTAGCAATTTTTGGTTTTATAGGACATTTAATTTATTTCATATAAATCATTGAAGTTTCGCGGAAGGATGCAGTTGTTAATTTGTCGCCCAAAATTACAAAAAATGATTAAAAAAAAATTAATAGTGTCCAATTTCTCCTGATTCATTAAAAATTAAGTTAAGCCCTAGGTAAGATTTAACGAAACACAAACGGGAGTTTATCTTTTTTTAGTTTATCGAGGGTACAGCGGGCAAACCATTCAGGTCTTGACATTCACAATCAAATACATAAGTGTCTTAATGATTCTCTTACCAAGCAATACAATGTGAATAAGGAACTTTCGATAGTAAGTTGCCTCAATGTTTAGATATACCTACGTATCTACAAACAGCAAAATATTTGCACGCAAGCAAAACACAGAGTTCTGTGGAAATATCTCAAGGTCTTTTGTTGCGTCTATGTTTGGTAAATAAATTTATCATTTATACTATAACATACAGATTGGGTTATAAGAGTTGGGTCATTTGCAACTATAACTATCTAGATATTCGGTATTTCTCGACGTTTGGCTGCCCGGCCGGCGCAGCTGATCCCCTCGCAGCGCTGCCCTGACATAACTACACGCAATTATCTAAGTTTTTACCATTTCGAAAACGGAGTGGACTGAATCGAGCAATTATCCGTTTAGGCGACTCGGCATTCCTCGGCCGGAATCCGGAGTCGGGCTTTTGACAATTATGAGAAGCCGAGCGGCGGGGCGGCGGCCGACTGGTGGGTTATCTAGCACAGCTATAAGTACCTGTAGCGAATCTATACGCTATCTATCGCAGTAAAACCAGCAATGTGTATAATTATTAACCATAAATCTAACACCGATTTCGAATGAGTGTTCTATACCCAACATAAATGAAGACGAAAATGTGATTTTTTTGGAATTTTCATGGGAATTTAGTAAAATATCGGAATTTCTAGGTTGGCAACGCATCTGCAATACCCCTGGTGTTGAAGGTGTCTATGGGCGGTGGTGATCTCTTACCACAAGGAGACCCACTTGCTCGTTTGCCATCCAGTAGAATAAAAAAAAAAACAATTTGACTTGGCAGTCTATCTGACATCTGGCATAGTTCAAACGAGCCAAGCCGCTGGTAAAGGCTGGTAAATAAATAAAAAAATACCTTCCATGAAACAGAAATAATAAATTAGGTTGCAATCGCATTTTCAGGTGTAGGTACCGATACCTATTGTCTGCCGATTATGCGAAAATTATGTTCACAATTTGCGTTTAAGTTCAGACGGTAAAAAAAGGATAGGCGGGTGTGTGCGAAGCTACTTAAGAAATTGATTGGATGTTAACAACGAACTGATAGAGAACTGGTAAATATGTTAAGTTTTTCATTATCTTACTACGCCGACAAAGTCGCGGGCTCAAGCTAGTGTCCCATGTGTTGGCGCAGCGGTCGCGTATGGCGCTCACGTCGCTTCGCGGAACGCGCCCGCGCCGCTTTTCGCCGAATCGCGAAAAACCCGCGTTCGCGGAAAGCGATTAGATACCCGGCGTCCTGGCCGGTTCTCGCGCGGGTCGGCTCGCTACGTGAATTAGTTGACAGCATTTTCTTTGGCTTAATGATTAAAAGCTCGGGCGGGGCGAGCCCGACAACATTGTAGCGAACAACAAGTTGCAGTCGGGCTCCAAACTTCTTACATAAGACCCACCCATTCCTCATACTGTTGCTAATGATTTTAGACGAAAATAGAACAAGTGTACGCGCAGAAAGGCTGAAGAGGTAACATAGCGTGGGGGATATGACGGGGCGCGCGGAGGGGGGTGCGTCTAATTACCGCGGGTGGTTTTTGCGCAATCCGCGGCTTCCACGAACGCAATTACGGCGTCCGGCGGCCATCTTGCGGACAATGCGGACAATTACGGCCAATTAACATGCGGGTGCGGCGGCCATCGCCGGCCGGCTAATGCCGCGTAATGGGCCGAGCCCGGGAGGCTGCGCGTCAGCGCCCGGCGGCACCGGGTTTGGACAATACTTACTACTGACAAATCATTTTCTTGCTCTATAAACAAGGTGTTTTAAAATGAATCCGCAGGTGGTTCGGTTCATGTCGGGTTAGTTTGATTGAACGCTTCTGTATAGTTAGGAAAAAATTATTGGATTTTTGGTTTAAAATGTGATCGAACTTTTAATGCGGTAGTACAGTATGAACCTTTACAGTCAAATTAACCCAAAACTGGCCGAATTATTCTGGGAGTATACCTTGTAAGTATAGGTATCTAGTTTAGCTAAAATAATGTAGGTAAGTAGTTTTAATTTAGATTTTTCAATATGTTGTATTTCTAAAGAATGATTGTTTTAGTATTGGGCTTGACAAACAAGCTAATCCGGCATCTTATGGTTAAGTATCACAGCTGGCAATAAACACCCGCAACACAACAGGGCTATAATGAAATGCTTTTTGGACTCGTAATTTTCCTGGGTAAGTGCTATTCCTAATTACATCTTATACTTAGGTACCCTATGCTGAGAAGGTGACACAGCGTATCGGAAACCAGTATTCCAAGTCCTGGTACTTAGCGGAATAAATTGGGAATAAAATGGGATAGCATCAGTTTAACTTAACACAAAACTTGAAAATATAATAATGGAGATAATGTTTTGCTCCGGAATAAAATAAGAAAGCTTTTAGCGATGTATGTTTGTTAGTAAGGCTGCAAATACTTGTAAGTCACCAATTTTGCCCTTTACTCAAAATGCAACACGTGCAGACTCAAGTTTATATTGCGTAGATGCCTGCCTCTTTTTAACATTTTGTTAAACAAACATCTCGTACGTACGTACTTAATGACCCATATCGATTACTGCTACTTCTATTTCGGTTTACCACGATCCAACTCAAGATGCAATCAAATCCCAACTCGAGGCATCTCGTAAACCGGGAGCGCAATGAAACAGCCGCTCAACGGGTCCGCATCTAATCGGAATACGCATTAGCAGCCGCTGTCCTCGCCCATTCAGCTCCCTAATTAGTTGTGGCTTCTTATTGAGTGGCCGAGATAAGGTTAATGGTTGAAACAGAAGGGCTACTCCGAAACACAACGTTCGAAGTTCGTGTCGTGCGGTCCCTCTCACACTTATACTATTTAATACGAGAGCGAGAGGGCTCGCACGACACGGACTTCGAACGTTGTGTTTCGGAATAGCCCTTCAGCGGCGCGGACGTGTCGGTTTTTACGAGGTGCAGGCGCGGGTGGCGCGAGACGACACCCTGTTGGGACCCGATAGAGGTCAGTCGGAGCGGGACAGTTTTGAGCGCGGTTTAATGTCGCAGATAAGTGCTGATGCCGCTACCGGGCACAAAGGCCCTGTAGATGGTAATCGGTCCGGTGTCTTCGAGATCGGGGGCTGCGGTTCCCAGATGGTATCGCGCCGTTTTGTAATTAGATACAGTCGGCGTCGACGTGTAAATCGACCCGCTTCTAGGTAGTGTAAGATGGGAGAAAGAATTGTGTGAACAGTGCGTTTTTATCACCACGTGAGATCTTTATAATTGATACCACACCCGGAGACTGCTCGTTGCTGCGGCCGTTGCGGCGCGGCCCGAACGTTGAGGGCATTTTAGCAATTAAATATTTATGTCGTCCTGATAAAGTGTGGGGTGTGGTACGAGTATTATATTATGTATGTATGTATGTATGTAAACTCTTTATTGCACATAAAAATAAAAATATGTAAACACAGAGAGGAGAACAAAGGCGAGCTTATCCCTAAGAAGGGATCTCTTCCAGCTAACCTAATTACGAGAAGACAATGTATTATAATAGAGGATAGACATAGAATTACAATTACGTGCTGTAGAGATAAGTGTCGGTGTCCAGCCATAATTTCTTTAACCTCTCCCTGAACGAGGCCACAGACGGAGATTCCCTTAGGAACAAGGGTAAATCGTTTCACAGCTTGACGGAATGGATGGTGAAAGATTTAGCATAAGAGCGCGCACTATTAGGCGGGAAGGCAAGTGTAAGTTTGGAGCTCGACCGCAAACGGTGTCCGCTTCCAGTGGCCATGTAGCTAAATCTTTCAGATAGGTAAGAAGGAGAAGTAGGGTTAAACAGGACATTATAAAGAAGGCAAAGGGTATGAATGTCTCTACGACGACGAATAGGTAGCCAATGAAGCTGTTCGCGGAAGCGTATATTAATTACGAATGAGAATCTTGAAAGTTTAAAAATATGCGAGATTTTACTTAGATCTTTAATTCAAAGGTGTCTGTTACTTGATAATAGGATGTATCCATTTCTTCCCGTGGGTGTCGTTAATCTCGTAATAGGAGAATAAGGGACCTAATGCAAAATGGGAGCGTTAAAGTTCGCATACTCCTCGCTAGTCGTCATACCGTAATTTTTGTCCGAATCATCGTTTGACATACTTTTTTTCCCACTGAAACCTTACATTTTTCTGAAATTTTTAAAAGGTCTTCCTGTACAAAACTATAGGTTAGGTTAGGTTTATTTTATAACTATTCTGAACAGTTATTGGATTCAGCGAAAAAAGGGTTATAACAAACGATCATTCTGACAAATATTAGGTACATTCGGACTTTCAATAAGTATGCGAGCCAATATCGACCTATTTATATTTTAATAGAAGAAGAATAGAAGCAATAGTGAAATTCTCTAGTTTCCTCAATGGGTTGGCAATGTACCAGTAATGTATTTTATGTTATGGTGATCATGAGCGGCGGTGATTGCTTTCCATCAAATGTCCTCGCTCGGCTCCTAAGTATCTGATAAAAGAAGATAAAAAAAATGAAAAAAATATTTATTACCCAATACCAGAAACAATTTTAAACATTAATTCGGCGACACCCACACTATGCAGAGCCTGTACCGTGGGAGTCAAAATACTGCATGAACTACAATAATAGTATATTACTGCAGAGGCCATGAAGTAAGGGATTAGATGGACAGGGCTCGATAAAACGAGTCCAGCCATCCCTGTTCTGGCCAAGGTTTGTGTAGTACTTTTCTCAAAAAATGTGAGGAAATATTTAATCCATTCATCCATCCATCCGTCCGTCAGTCCGTCCGTCCATCCGTCCATCCTAGGGTTGCCAACTTTTTTTACAATAAATAAAGTATATTTAGGCCTCAGAAAGAAAATAAACAGTATTTTGGAAATATGAACAGTATTTTAGAACAAAACAGTGTTTTATTGTTTAAAAGACTATTTTTTTCCCACAGCTAATTAATTTAGCGACAGTCAAACTAAAATTAAATAAACAAGGAGCACTTTTTTTGTATATTTACAATGACAACGCCACTTCTGTGATTGACTAAGGTGCACTGACTTAGCGTGTGCTTAGTGCTAGGCATTTTGATGCTGAAAACAGTATATTGTATACTTTATTTTTGTTCAACAGTAAAAAGTATAATGTTGTGAAAAACAGTATAGTACTGTTTTTAACAGTATAGTTGGCAACCCTAGTCCATCCATCCATCGCATTGCATCGCATCGCATCGCAATATCGCAAATCGCAGAGTAGTAGTTGGTTGGCTGTTTGTAATTTTTCTTTTGTCAATTTAATGTTTGTATGTAAGTAAAAAAAAGTTAGGGCAGCGGACAATAATGGATTTTCTATTCTATTATCTTTCTTTCTTTCTTTCTAGTAATACACTGGTCTAGATTGAAAGACAAATTTTTTTATTCGACTATAACTAATATTAAATGATATTGAGTTTAGCTCGACATGTTTCGGGCTCGATTTAAGACGTGAGTTATCCGTTACACGGACGGTTACAATATCATTTAATATGAGTGAGTCGCACAGTAGTTTCATGATCGACTATAACTACCTATAGGAACTAAAAACCGCGTTTTTTTACCGTGTTGACGCTGACGAAGACTAATGCGTTTAATTTGCTCCCCGGAGGGTTGCTGCAGCGCTGTCGTGCTGATTGTCGTCAGTTGTAAATCAGAAAGGGGTTATGGGTTTGGCTGGCGGTGGCGATCGGCCTTCGTCTAATATCGACATCTCGAGTCATCCTGTTATATCGCGCTTAATAGGTCTTGATACTTTAAATAGCTTCGACTCACGTTTTGATATTCAAGTAAGTCAAACCGCGTATCTGATTTTATTGTTAGCCAATTTCTACTCCAGTTGACGTATATAAATAATATTAATAAAATAATAAAATCTTTATTAAATAAGACAAAATTGTACAAGAGAGGAATAAACAATTCGCAAGAAAGCATAGGTTAAACATAGCACAATTAAATAAGTTGAGTCCTGACTCACAAGTAGGTAAGTCAGTGTTCGTCACGTATGCGAGCTAAAAGAGTAATGCTAGGTATATCCAAGTTGCTACTAAGTAAAATGAAACATATCTATTCCTACGCTCTATACAGATGAGCTCTATACGGAATACGGAACATAACCACAAGTATTGGACACATGTTGTTCATATTGAGTCTCATCACCATTTAGAGTCAGGCAGGGCCCTCAGGAAATATTTTGTACTTAAGGTATTATAATATTTGTTAGATAGAAATTTCGTAGAGTTACGCATGTTAAGAAAGCAATTAGTTAAATTATACTCGTTCGATTCTTACGATATTATCTCAAAGCACCAAGACGTTTCTCTCGCTGTACAGCAAGGGTTCGACCGCGGATCTTCGATATCATCTAAATCAAGTATGTGGGTCTAGGTTGCCGTGGTAGCCCCCGCCCACGCTGCCACCGCGCTTTGATGTCGATGACGCGCTATTTATTGCCCACTGCTGGGCATGTCGAACGTTTTGTTTTCTAATAAACATTTCGAGTTGGTGACGATAGCATCGTCGCGGCAGCCCTTTGCCCGCTTGGCTTTAATTGCGCTTCACTGTATAACTATAAAACTAGGATGATTTGTTTTAGATGAGGAAGGGAATTCTTAAATCCGTCTGCGAGTAATTAATTAGTAGGTACACATTCGCTTACAGTCCATAATCTTTTTTTTATAAAAAATAGGCTTACGTTTGGCCTCAATCTCGCTTGATGGAAGGCAAAGATGAGGCCTAAGATGGTACACATTTGCCTAGAAGGTGTCTGTTCACTTTGACCTTAAAGATGTCCGGATTATAGCGTTGTGGAAAAACTGACCTCGGCAGAAAGTTCCACTCCTTAGCCGTCCGCATGATGAAAGAAGAGGCAAACCGCTTCGTGGGTAATGGAAAAAAATCCGGACATCTCTGAGGTTAAAGTCATCAGACACCTTCTAGGCAAACGTGTACCATCTTAGGCCTCATCTTCGGGTTTCATCAAGCAATGGTTTATCAAGACCTATCCAGAAAAATAGGTTCACGGTGGATGCAGGCCGCTGCCAACCGAAGCAACTGGAGGTCCCCCATAGGGGGGAGGCCTATGTCCAGCAGTGGACGTCCTACGGCTGAGATGATGATGATGATGATGATCCAAAAAAATCACCTCCACTTTACGTATGTGGGTTTTATTTTATGATTTTTTACTATAGCATTTTGTCGGCATAGTTTACATAATATATATTCGAGAAAAATTACAGCTTTCTAGCATTGGTAGTTCCTGAGCAAAGCCGCGGACGGACAGAGACTATAAATGTTTCGTTTTTGTCATTTTGGCTACGGAACCCTAGAAATGAAACTAACGCTTATTTGCGTTAGCTAATAGAAGACAAGGATCTCTATCAGTCAAAATCAAAATCATTTATTCAGTTAATACCTATACCTACTCGTAGGCCGCAATGGGGACTTTTACACGTCATTTTTAAACTGCCATCGATTTCGGAAACACCATCATTGCCAAGAAGAATGCGCCGCAAGAAACTTGGTAGAAAGTCATAGGCATAAGAGGAGCATTATTCGGACGAACGGTTGCTGCTTGCGATTGTTATTCCGAGGGACTCCAGATCCCTGAGGAAGGACCCAGCGGCGCCGGCGCTGGCTTCACCTGTGCGCGGGAGTGACGCAGCGGTGGCGTTGTCAACCGCGGCCGGCGGGCGGTCCGCGGCCGCGTACTGCATCGGGCCGGGAGGGGCGCGGTATGCGGCGATAGCATCGGCGCGGGCGCAGCTATTAATCAATTATCAAACGTCATTATTTACGGCGGCGCCCCGCGGGGCCGGGGTCGCGGGCTGGGGGCTGCGACAACCGGCGGGGGTCGCTGCTGGCTGAGGTACCTAATTGTGCAATGCTCTAGCTAGAGTAGTAACCTAGTATTGTTACTACATACATTGGGTTTATTTGTCAGCCTAAAATCCTAAAACCGTCGCTATACTTTTCGCTTATTGTATTATAGTGTTGTTAACACTTCAGTTTGGTAGAGGAGAATGATACTTCGAGACTATGATATTCATGTTAAGTTCCAACTGCAACAGTCGCGTGGTGCCGTCACAAATCAATTCTTACCACGTTCCCTATTTTTTTACATGACGTCGATAATGAGAAGCGTGGTTAATATTTTCTAGGTTATTAACAGCGAGGTGATCCATCCGAAGACATCACCTAACTCGATCACGCTTCTCTCACTTCACGGGTGGTATAGCGAAAATGTTCACGCCAAGCTACTAGATATTCTTTTTCCAGCCAAAGGCACGAGCAGAACTTTTGCCACGTTTGCGTTAATCTCAATAAAGACGTAATAGAAAACGTTCCATTTGGAAAGTTTCAAAAGCGTCTCAAAAAGATTAAACAATCTTAGGTAAAAGTAGAGTCGAAATCGTGGTGACTGTGGTAACCTGTGGCCTCTCAAGCAGGGGATCTTGGGTTCGAGCCCGGGCTGGCACCTTTAAGCACTAAATTAAATTTCAAATTTGCCTGCGTAGAAATTAAAACAAGGAACCACCAGCGACCACCGTCATGAGTCAGCCAGCCGCCGTTTCACCTTTTGGGGTTCCTCCTCGGTATTTCTTCCCTACCTTCACTGCTATCAGTGACGTTTATTCATAATTGTGGGTAATTAACGACACCCAAAGTAAAGCTTTAACCGCCACGATAAATCTCAAAGATGCCGCGATAGCGCGTAATTTACATCAGACTTATTTCCAGACGCTGCCACGGCACCAACAGCCAGCACGGATACCAAGTTCTCAAGACTCTTAAGTCGATAGCTGCGTCTTTGTCTAACTGTACTAGTAGAAAAGAGATGGTGGAAGTGAAATGGAGTAGGTGGCATGACGCAGCGCGCGCGCCGCCGTAAATCAAGGCAAGTCTCCCCGTGACGTGCAGTGAAATATGACGTCGAGGGAACAGACAACTTATTATGACTTACTCCCGACAGACACGCCTTTCACTACTAGTTTCTTAATTAAATGTATATTCGGTATTTCAGCGATTTATTACTTTTCAGATAAGGTTTTGTTATTTATTGTGACGTTATACTTTCTTTTGATTTATCACGGCGCGGCGATAGATAAGGATTATGATAAAGTCTTGTTAGTATCTTTAAGATAACTTCGATATCAAAATCCAACATGCTACGAAGAGGGGGGGAGTTATCTTAATACATATAGCTATAGTGTAAAACCCACTTTCCTACTCGTATTACCGTTGTACGTTGTACCGTTTCGCGACCTTAAGACAAAAGGATGCAACCCGGGTTACAGCGTTTTGAAATACAAGCTTGGTATACCACGAGCCATATAAATCTGCCTAAAAGTTCATTACTTAATACTCAGTTTTGACGCATTTTTGAGATACATTTTTTATGCGACGTCTTTACGTTACTCCCGGATTGTGTTCGAATCGCTTAACGGTATAGTGCCTATTCAATTATTGGAATTATACCTTCATGGTTTTTGTGGTACTAGTCGTGGCAATGAACTTTTAGGCAAAGTTAGGCGTCGGAAGGTATACTAGTTCGAATCACAGTCCAGCACTTCCATTTCCATTGATAAGATATTTAACATAATAAACCCCCTTGCAAAAAAAAACGGGCACCTATGGTATTTCAGATTTTTAGGCATTGTGGCTTAGAAAATAAGCTTTCTTGCACATAAAATACAAAAACCATAGGTGCCTGTTTTTTTGCAAGGGGGTTTATTATACTGTAACCTCTAGTTTTGAACGAACGAACGAACGAACTTTCAATCGACGTTTTCAAGTATGCCGCATTTTGTCATAACAGGGTCGTTCGGAACCAAAGCCATAAGCATCTATTTAACGTGTCAGCACTCAGCACCTGCCAACGCAACTTCACGTTCCGATCGATCGTAGTCCAGGTAGCAACTTCAAAGGAATTCCAATCAAAATAATTTCCAAATATGTAAACGACACAATTGTTATCGACACGGCATCGAAACAAATTATATGTATATTAGAAGCGATTAAACCCAGCTCGGTTCTTGGAATGGCAAAAAACGTTTACGGTCCCCGATACTGACAATAACATTAGAGAGCTATCTATTCAGATATGCGCGATACGGCCGCGCCATCTGCCGGCCGCGCCTGCTAATAAACATATCAGCGAGGGGCTGCCGCCGCGAGGACCCTGTCTCCAGAGCAGCAAGGGCCATAGTCCCAGCACCTCCGGGCTCCCGCCGCGCATTCCGCGCACACTCGTACGTTACAGACGACATTAAACTATCTTTTTGTTACCTTATACATATGTAGGTGACCGACACGTGCTGAGAACCTGAAAAAATACAAGTATGAAGCTTCGAAAGTACCGGAAACGCCTCATTCAGGTGCCTTCTTGGCAGTTCATTGAATTATAAAACTTATAACTTAATGCGCCTTCGTGTGGCGAGGCATAATTCAAAGGTGAAGTTTGTGTAATTTCGTAGAGCTGTCAGGAGCGCGGAGGTAATGAAGCGGGGCCCGCGGACGACTTCATGCTGGAAGTTGCAAATGAAGTTTCAGCCTGGCGTAATGATCCGCGAATGAGTCGCAGTTCTGAAACTCGTTTGGAGAGATGTGACGCTTAAAAATCGGCATTCTTCGGGCGGCGTTCGGCTTGATCTTTTTAATAGACACTTGTTTAGGTAGTAAAAAGAAAGGGTCGGTAATGAATTCAGCGGTCGCCGAGCTAAAGGGCTACCAGTTTTTCGCAAAGCGGTGCGCCGGCGGTGACCGCTGGCCGCGGCCGTTTTTGCCGCGCGGGGCCGAACCGCGACGGCCGCGCTTTGAGCCGCCGCCGCACTTAATTAATCCTGCGACAACCGACCGACGCCGGCCCAACAAATTTGCCTGCCCCCCCCCCCCCCTCCTTCAACACACGACATCGGCCGTGGGACCGACTACGAAACGTTTAATTAAATTTATCGACCTTATCTGTTCACATCTCACACCGCGGGCCGCGACCGAGAGCTGCGCGGATTTTTAGGATTCTGAATATCCGTGAGAACGGACCGCGGCCGCGCCGACAGCTGGACAATTGAACAAATTGTAACAAAAACGCGAGTGAGGCGTCACGGGCGATTCAATTGGACATTGTCGAGGCATTGTCTCCGCGGCCTGCATAATTTATGCGCTCGCGCCACCAGCGCAGATCTCAATCATATAATATTAGTATCTAAATAACAAGTGAATGTTTCAAGTCCAGCGAAGAAATTTACACTGACCAGGGGCCGTATTGTCTAAAGCCTTACAATATCACTTGACAATAAGGTCTCAGTAGTGGTTGTAAATTGTTTCGCGAGCGTTAAAGATCGCATTCGATTTCTATACCTTTGTACAATAAAAAAAAAACTGGTAAAAGCGATTATTACCTATATGTGATTCCAAGTCTAATAGTTACGGCCTTAGGCCTGCGTTTTAAATGTGCATCATCTGCAATCCATGTTGCGTTGTCACTTTTGGCACACTTGAATCCGATCGCCATTTCCATTAGCCGGCGGCGTCGTACACGCAGCGGAAACTCGCGAAGCAAAGTGAAGTCTGGAATCAATGCCGATTGCCCGCCGTACACCACATTTAATTAATCGTGAATCACCGCGCTTTATCCGCACCCAATTAAAATCCCATTACGGAATGCTCACCGGTCGGTGATTAATTGACGTTAATTTTTAAAGTTCGAAGTCGTGTCGTTGCTGTCGGGCCGCGAATTATGCGTCCGGCGGGCCGGCCGGCCGCTATTGTCGTGTCATCTCTGCTGCGGCTGTCGGAGCGTGATGGAATCATTTTTCCCGCAGCACTTGACAAACGATGGCGTGTCAGGGCGGGGGTAGTGATTGATGTCGCGGGCGCGGATACGGATCTCTGTTTTTACGGCGCCGGGTTCCCAGGCGCGGCGGGCGCCGGCGACCGCCCGCTTGTCACCACGCCGCGCCCGCGCAGCCTAATCCTTATAATTTAATAACAGCCTAAATAGTTATTTATGGAGGAGCAGAAGGCGCGTTGAAAACCTCTCCGCTGCCCTATTAATTACGAACTAAAGGCCGTGAATCTACGTTGGGAATTGATTTTATTTCTAATAGGGTTTATCAAGATGTACAAGCTAATGTTTTGTTCTTGAACAAAAAAGGAGCGCGTCGCCGGACGGCCTCCGTATGCAAGCTTGGAATAACTTTGTAGAGCAATGCAGGTATTCTGACTTCCTTTCAACATTGTTTATTGAGGAGACATTTGGAGATTAGGTTTAATATTAAAGTTATGAGATCTCGCTACCATAATCATAATTAATCATAAAATAAGCCTTTTTTATGTTCGACTGAATGTCAAACGAGCAAGTGGGTCTCCTGATGGTAAGACCATCCATAACACCGACCGCCCATAGACACCTGCAACACTAGGGGGATTGCAGATGCGTTGCCAACTTAGAGGCCTCTCCACACCGAAACACAGTGCAAGCACTGCTGCTTCACAGCAGGATTAACGAGCAAGAAGGTGGTAGCTATCTGGGCGGACCTTGCACAAAGTCCTACCACCTGCTAAAGCTCCTACTAAAGCTGAATCAAATGCGACAAATCACTGGATTACTGGACTGGTTGGAAGATATCTGACCCCAAGCATGCGGCAGTAGGTACTTTATGTAACAGAATGACATCAGTGGCTGCAACCAGCTGCTGCACTTATTTTAAACACTTTGTTTAAACTTTCTCAAATTACTAACTCGAACTTCTTTCCCCTCGCGATTCCATAAGTTGTCTCTTGTCACGCTGATCTTCCCACTTGCACAATTAATAAACGCATTATTGCTCTAGTTCGACGATTAGTGCCGGCGCAGCCGTGCGACTGGCGCGACTAATAAACGGCGCGGCGAATCGCAAGGGGTCCTCGCGTCGCGAGGGTCACATGAATACGATATTACGATGATCCCAAAATTCAATTACCAAGCATACTTTAGTTGTTTGATGATTTATGTTCGGAATTTGGTCGACTGTTTGAACAGGGAGGGTTGTCTGGTCAAGTTAAAGTTAAGTGGGTTTGATGTGTTTAAAATTACATTTTTTTCGCAATAAAATGTTATGAATTTTTGTCATTTTCAGTCATAATCAATAGGACAATTGAGATTTAATCCCAATTATACCATCCATCACCCATCTTAGGCCTCTAGGTTGGCAACGCATCTGAAATATCCTTGGTGTTGCAGATGTTTATGGGCGGTGGTTGATCTCTTACCATCAGGAAACCCACTTGCTCGTTTGCCATCAAGTCGAATAAAAAAAAGTCAGATTTTTTAGGTCGGATCGCCCGCGCTTGTTTTGTCACACACACTACACAAAGACACCTACATGAAACACAATATATGTAGTGTTTAGGGCAAACACCCGCAAGGGATCCTGCTTCATAGGGGCATAATAATTATTGTAGAATAAGTATACAATTTCCAGGGGGGGCAGCTGCCCTCCCCTGCCCCCCCCCCCCCCTTCGTACGACTAAGCATCCTGGCATTCGAAATCTACAAACGCGTGCTGGTATTCAGCGATTCGATCCCCCGCAGCATGCGCGATCCGTTTACAAGTAAACTGTAGGTAGAAGCGTATACCAAGTTACCTAGCAAAATGACAACGATTTACTTCCAGCCTATCTCGTGATTTTGCAGTTTCTTTGTTAGTTAAGTACGTAGTCGTGAGACGCGGGAACCGCCGTGAATCCGCGAGATGCGTTAATTACCACGAAATACCTACCCTTTATCCATCCATTGCTGGTATCTTTCTTCTTCGTACGTAATGTGCAAGAGTGGGATAAAAATCTGGGAGCACTAAAGTGTTTCAATGTTGCTTGGATGAGTCGAATGCCCCTGGATAATTGCTAGCCGGTAATAAATGGCAGCAGCTAGGTTGTTAAACTTACGAGAAATAGTATGAATTACATACTCAGGAAAGCTTTACGGTATAAGTAAATTTATAACAAAAAAATCAGGAATTTTCAGACTCTGTGGAGAATTACTGAATTACTTCTTTTAGGCGATTAGAGGTGTTCTAACGGTCAAACTTACACAATTTTTTTAATAGAATTGGGGACCAATGAGCAAACGGATCGCCTGATGGTAAACGATTACCGTCGCTTATGGAAACTTGCAACACGAGAAGAGTCACAAGTGCGCTGCCGCCCTTTTAGGTAGAAACAATAGAATAGAATATAATATTTTTTATTCAGACATAAAGTTACATAGAGCACAAAAAATTACAGAAATACACATTTGAATAAAATTCAAATAACATCATCTGACTTTTCAACGGCCTTCGACTAGACTCAGGGTCTGTAGGTGTAGAAGGTCTGTACAAAAGAAGACGAAGTTTTTGTCAAAACAAAAATATTGCTATCTTTCTGTGAGGTATAGTAACCTACTTCTTATTGACTGTATGTACTCGTTCGTATTTATCGTATTGTTATCCAAATACATATCCATACCAAATTCCAACTCAGATCACTAGAAATATGCATAATCCGACTTCAAAGAATTGACCTTCACGAAGCCAAAAAAACGTTACGAATTAAAGAACAGCTTGTAAAATCATCGCACACAAATTTGATTTATCTGGTTCATTTACGATGTCACGTGAAAGCGGGTAGCAGCCGTCTCTTCCTGTTCCATGTCGGATGAATCCAGCAGGTCCACGCGCTCGATGTAGCGTGTAGCGTGCAGTGGGGTCGGAGCGCACGTGCCCGCACCGGCCGAACAATACCGAGCAGACAAGTGGTCTAAAAAGATTAATATATCCGAGTAATTCGCCGTCGCCCGCGAGGGCCCGACAATATTAATTCGGTTTTATGACATGCGAAATTGCTCTCAATAAATTGTTCATTGAGATACGGCACACGTGCTCGTTATTAAACTTTTCATTACGGCGGGTCGACCGGCTACCTGCTCGAGTTCAAAAGGACGGGGACAAGGGACCTCCCTTTGACCGCTCCGGCGACCGGGTATCCACAATTACGCGGAAACTTTTCATGTTCGAGTGAAGTTCCTTTGTTTATGTTGGAGAGAAATGAAACTTCACGTGAAGTAGTTTTAGACTGAAGAGCTTCGGTTATGAACATTGAGACGGATTCGAAGAATGCGCGCGGCATGCGGGCGGCGCGGCCGCAGCGATGCATTCCATCCAACGCGACGCTCCAACTGAAACCTAGCCAATACCAGTATTAGGTACATGGGCAGTCTCAAATGGTTCTAGCTAGCCAGATGGAAGATAATAACAGTGAAACGTAGGTTTAATTTTTTTAATAGCAAACGTTGTAATGTCTGGTGTAAAGGTGCTCCAACTATGAACTCCAAGGCCCAGTATATAAGCTAAAGCAGTATGAAAGCTACGAACAAATCGATCAAAATGAATACACACACAGACGCGCGCTCTACATAGCCTCTAAAGGGGTCTCGCGGTACTGCAGTAGCTTCGTAGCTTCCATACTGCTTTAGCTTATATAATAATATATACTGAGTCCACGGTCTCATAAAGTCAAGCACGGATATATTCGATAGCGACAAATATGTAGCAACTCTACCCAGGTCTACATAGGTCTAGCTGACTAACTATGTGTACTGCGACTGAAGGTATGTAATAGAATAGCCACCAACTGCGTCTGAGCACGAAATATGTATAACTATCACAACAACTAACCCTCCCGAGAAACATTTTTCACTCCCATCGAAACTATCCGTTCACCAGGGACAAGAGATGTCGCTATTAAGCAATCAAATCAAGATTACGATTTGGACATCTCTTGTCCCTGGTGAACGGATAGTTTCGATGGGAGTGAAAAATGTTTCTCGTTGAGAACGTAGATCATAGATGGCGTTAGTGTCGCTGCTAAAGTGACTAATAAGAATCCAAGTTGAAATATGGGTGCATAGGAAAAATTCGTGTCTAGTCTCCTGTCCAGTGGTGGTGTAGGGGAATAGCACGCAGCACGGAATGCTGAGGACCTGGGTTCGATTCCCAGCGCTGGTCTATTTTTTCTGGTTTTTCTGTGCATTCATGTTTCGGCTTGTGTTTTCGTGTGAAATTTATATAAACTTTCACGGGATGACCGTAAAAGAAACAAAAATTTGGAGTTGAAATAAAAAATACAAAAAGACTCCAAATCGTAATCTTGATCGAAAGTAATAGGTTAAGTTTGATATTTTGACCGTCGATATTTCAATTATCGATATTCAAATACGTGCCCAGGAGAATACAAGTGGCAAACTCCGTTCATTGTGGCGATCTAACAGGGAGGGCATTTGTTAGCAGTTGATATCTTCCGGCTGATGCTGGTGACTGTAATATTTACACTGTCAGCGCGCAAGTGCATGGGGTACCGGTTTGACAATGGGCGGGCGTGTAGAGCCGGCTCGGTATGCAATAATACCAAGATTAATGGCAGCGTGAAGAGGATGCGTAGAGCAGCTGCTAAATTACATTGCGAAAGCCAACCCTCTCGCCGGACAGGGGTGAGTATTATTTGATTTTTAATTGCGCCCCGGAATGCTCATGGACTGCCCCGCGCTGAGCCCGGGTGCTCACGGTTTATTTTAAACGCGTAGAAACTCCTTCTAGTGTAAATAAAGGGTTCCGAAAGGTTCAAGTGTTTTTGTTGATCTATGTAATTGGTTGAGTCGAATTAGGGCTATTAACGTGACGGTTTGTTTACATTGGAAAAAACGTTTATAAAACGCAAAATTATACGTAGAAAATAACCTGATGATTGCAGGGTTACTTTGGCTGAACCTTTTGTAAAGGTTTTTCATTGGATATTTTTTTCGAACAATTGTTTTACTCCTTTGACGCGATACCACAGAATAACAAAAGTACTACCGTATCTACAAGTACACTTAGGACAACAAAATAGGAAAATATTTGTCAATCACTATAAAACATCCTGAAAAATATGCTGAAATATTTCGGACTCAATTTGAGATACGCTGTATATTATTTATTTAGACTACTAATACAATCCCGATATAAGTAAATAAACTTGTATAGTATAGTAACTCCCGATATAGTAAATAAAGTTGCTTAACGCGCAGCTAGCTAAAAGAAAACATAAAACAGACCTGTAGTAGCCGACACACCATCGTTAAAGCATTGTGCTCGTTCAAGTTTGATTTATGTTTAGTTAATTACCTAGCTACTGATTACCTAAGTATTGTGTTACTGATAGAGTTGACAGACGTAAGTTTGCCTGTGTTCACAGGTTACAAGTTGTTATGGTCCTCAGCTCGCTATCAGCAGTGATTTATGCAGCCGTGCGGTCGGCGGGCGGCGCGACGTCGCGCGGTGCCGCGGCGCGATAACGCCCGTATGCGCTCTGTATGCAACTGGTGCATGTGCGAAATACTCCGGGTCATTAATAACTAATTATTACCATTAGCTGTACTTACTTTGTAAAAAAATATCATCATCATCAGCCCATGTTCGTCCACTGCTGGTCATAGGCCTCTCCCATGGCACGCCACTGAGCACGATCCTCGGCCACTCTCATCCAGCTTTTGCCAGCCACCCTGCGAAGATCATCGCACCACCGAGTCTGAGGGCGTGCTACGCTACGTTTGCCGATCTGTGGTCTCCACTCAAGAACTCGTCTACCCCAACGGTTATCGGTTCTTCAGGTTATATGACCGGCCCATTGCCACTTCAGCGTGCTAATGCGGTGGGCTATATCGATAACTTAAAAAATATAATTCTTGATTATTTATGGTTTTTTTTTTCGATTTTTGAAAAATTTGTAGTTGTACATACGCATTGCGGCTGTGGCAAAGCATAGCGATTCTTGAAACTTTGTAAGCACGTTTATCTGTTACACTTATGTTTTACAAATATTTGATTTGATTGATGATTGATTCATTGATGCTTCCAAAGTATAGGTATTTACCTAACCTAAATATTTTACGAATATGGTTGTTCCGCTAAGTCTTGTTGTCTTTGACAAAGATCTTTGATGCCGAAGATGCAGAAGTGTCAGCTGAAGCTAGGTAAACCATATTATAAGATCACTAGCTTTTGCCCGCGGCTCTACCCGCGTGGAATTCGGTTATCGCGCGCTGTTCCCTCGAGAACTTTCCGGGATAGAAAGAAGCCTATGTCACTCTCGGGCCCATAAACTATCTCTATGCCAAAAATCACGTCGATTCGTAGCTCTGTTACGGCGTGGAAGCGTAACAAACAAACAAACAAACAAACAAACAAACTCACTTTCCCCTGTATAATAGTAAGGAAGGATGGATGGATAATGGGTCTACATAAGATAATTTTGATTTTTATAACTGTATTTATGAAGACGCTTCTCTAACATGGTGATATCTACATCCGACTCCATAGAGGAATTCCAGCAATGAAAATATCGCGCAAAACTTTACATTCAACGACTATTTTGCTTATTGGCATTAGTCACATTTTTTATCACAAAATGTCAATGCATACCTCCTGCATAACGTCGCGTGTGTGAAGAGCTTACGTCACGAGCCTTGTCGTCACGCCGCACTGGTAGCGGGCGTCGCGGGCGCGGGCGGGCGCGGGGCGCGCAATATCGCTTTTATTAGTTTTTCCGCGGTGACAGCACCCTCCGCATACTTGCTTTGATGATCCCCCTGCGCCTATCGCCTTTATTGCCATTGTGCCGGTTCTCCATTATGATCTTTACATCGCAAATTGAAGTACAAACGAGTTAATGTCGCGCGAGAACAGGCGTCCCGGAAACTTGAGAGCGCGATTGTTTAGCTCTTTTGATGCTCTCGGAGTTTGAGGTGTCTAAGAAGTTAAGTCTTTTGTTTGGATATTTAATGCTTCGCCGAAAAACGATTTGCGATTTATATGTTTCGTAAAACATGTTTGACTAAGTAATGATTCGTATATTGATTGAATCGCAAATGGCATGTTTCGAACATTAAGCAGATTTATACCAAAGAAATTTTAAAACAGGTGGTAGAACCTTGTGCAAGGTCAGCCTGGATTGCTACCACCATCTTGCTTGCACTGTTTGTGTTTCGGCGTGGAGAGTACGAGTAAGACAGCCGGTGAAATTACTGGCACTTGAGGTATCCCATCTTAGGCAACGCATCTGAAATACCCCTGGTGTTGCTCATGTTTATGGGCCGTGGTGATCTCTTACCATCAAGAGACCCACCAATCCGTCGCTCTGTTTCGACGTGAAAGACGGACAAACATACAAACAGACCAACACACACAGTTTCGCATAATATAATATAAGTATGGATGGATATACCATTATACAGGGTGAAATTTAGGACGTAATACAAAAAATTAGTGTTTAGTGCTCAGTTATTGCTGCGTAATATAACGCATTAACTCTTTTGTTGAAATTAAACTGATGAAATTTCAGGTTTCCATACATTATTCATGATTTCGTATTTCAAAAATGTATGGATACCACAATTTTTTTCAGACTTATTTTAACAAAAGAGTAAATGCACTTTATTGCCCAGCATTAACTGAGCATGAAACACTAATTTTGTATTACGTCCTAGATTTCACCCTGTACGTTCTACGTTATAAAATTCAAAGAAGTTTTTAAGATAATTTAGCAGACTTCTCCCATTATGTTTAGGTACCTACAGCTTTTACAAACCACGGCGGGAATCCCCTCGCGGCCAGGCGCGGGAGGCACTCGGCAGGGATGGCTGGAGCGTCGCAGCAGGCAGGTGGAAGTTCGCCGACCATGCTGGAAATTTATAAGGGCGGGGGGGGGGGGGTGCTCTCCATCAGCCATGATTACAATCTAGTTACATGGAAATTGTATACACAGACTAACCAATATAATACAGGATAATAACTGTTGGAATAAAAAAATCCGTTTGCCTTTATTTAATTGTACATATGGCCCACAGGAAACATAACACATTTACGAAAATAAATACCCGCTTAAGCATTAGATACCATAAGTAAGTACCACGTAAGTACTTTGTTTTAAATCTCAGTTAATTGACATGACATGCGTAATTAATGCCAATAATCTAATATTTAATAGAATATTTGAATACCATCTATCCATCAACTGAATGTAACCACGGTTACATTACAACACAGTACAACTATTAGGTACAGTTAAAATTTGTTTCGTTTTTTAACCCCCGACACAAAAAAGAGGGGTGTTATAAGTTTGACCGCTATGTGTGTCTGTGTGTCTGTCTGTCTGTGGCACCGTAGCTCTTAAGCGAGTGGACCGAATTAAATGCGGTTTTTTTTTTTATTAGAAAGCAAGTTTTCTAGCAATGGTTTTAGACTTGTTTTATCGAACCGGTCGCCATTTTTGAGATATTTAAATTTGAAATGACAAAGTCGAGGTTTTTCCATTTTTTTGTAAAATATATTTATATTTAAAGAACGTGACACATGCAAGTCCCTACTGTAAGCCTTGTACAGTCATCAGCATTAATATCTGCCAAAGCGGAGCGTGCAAGAATATCTGACACGTCCTTTCGGCCCTAGAAATAGAATCGTATCAGATATTTATGCACGCTTGTTGTGTCAGATACCTTGAGCTTCTAAAAACCACCATGCAAAGCAGTTGTGTTACTTTGGGCATGTGATGAGAAACGCCAAGTACCTACAGAGTTCTCTAGCTTGTCATCCAGGGGAAGATTGCCGGAAAGTGAAGCGTGGGTAGGAGAAGACACTCGTGGCTGAAGAATTTACGAGACTGGTTCAACTGCAGTACCACGTCCTTGTTTAGAGCAGCGGCCTCCAAAATTAGAATCGCCATGATGTTATCCAACCTCCGATAGGAGAGGAATGGGAAGAAGAAGAGTTGTGTCAGATATTGGTCCTGGTGATTGTATTTCAGCCGAGATCAATCATCATCATCATTTCTGCAGCGTTTCTGATTGCAGACGAAACTTAAAGAAAATAATTTTGAGAGCCCGCGTGTACTTCGCATTTGTCTTAAATTATCCATTGTTGAAACGAGCTCTGCGCACGCGGCTGGAATGTACAATGAGGGATCTATTGCAGTTTTTGCGGCGCAGCTTCAATGATTCATATCGAATGTCTCTATAATTGCCTTCAGTCGTGGTCGCGCAGTTTTTGCCGCTGGTGTTCGGAGCTCGGTTACATTGTGAGAAGACTGAACCAGCTGAACAATAGAAGACCACGTTTGATACGTGCGAGTCAATACAAATACAGTGTATCTGGATAAAACTATGACACAAGCAAAAAATCTAAGTAAAAATTAGAAATCAGCGTCGTCTTGAGGCGCCTGTTTACAGTGATAGCTTAAAATTGAAACTTTTATTAATTGAACCCGCGAAGTTCATTTAAAAAGAGGCTAGGAAATATTTCATTTAATAGAATATTTAAAAGAATAATACTCGTGTGAATGAATAAGAAACTTGTGTCGTCACTCCACAGGGATACCGGAATATCGAATATTAAAATACCTACCGAATATATTAAAATATCGAAAAGGTATTTTTGTTAAGACTGTATTTTTTTTAGATTGTTATAAATCTAACCTAACCTAAGGGGTTCTATGCGATGCCGTTTTAATCAATCCTGAAAATTTTTCGGTTTCAGAAAATAAACGTTTCGATATTATGACCCATTCGATATTTTATTATACATATTCGATATTTTAACATTCGATATTCAGATGCGTAACCTTCTAAAGTTACCCAACTGCATAAAATATTGATAGAATCAAAAACGTGTGTTCACCATGAAGCTCGTGGTAAATTTCAAATGTAATTTCGAACATGAATTTCGAAAATTTGAAGTGCGAGCCCGGGTTTGAACCCACGATCCTTTGCTTGACAGGCCATAGTTCAAATCACTAGGCTACAGTTTACGGTTCAAAAACACAAAAACTTCCAAGGAAAACTATAACGGCTAAGTTTGCTTGAGAATTACTTATTAGTAATTTATGAGTAAATAGCAGCGTAAGGTATAAAATATACCTAAACTTGGAAGATTCCGTATAAAATACGAAATCCTTCGAAAAATAGGTATTACTTAATTTTTTCGTAATGACTACGGAACCCTATTTTGGGCGTGTCCGACACGCTCTTGGCCGGTTTTTTTTTTGTCGGGGATCAATAACTTAACTGCAATCGTGAACCTGATACATTCGGAAATAAAAAAAATATAATGATAACCTAACCAACAAAAAAATTGGAAAACCCCCGACTTTGTCACTTTAAAGTTCAATATCTCAAATACGGCTTAACCGATTTTGATGAAACATGTCTAAGAACCATTGCTAGAAAATTTGTTATCGAATAAAAAAAACCGCATTCACTGGGCACGTGCCTAGTGTGCACAGTGGGGAAGAGGGGCCTGACTAAGGTATACTACATTGTAACCTCTTTAATTTTTCATTCATAAACTTTAGTATAACATAGCTCATGGATTTCAAGGAGCACGTATGGCGACTGTAGAAGCTAGTAAGGCTATATACGCCTATAAAGTGCCCCTTCCGCATTGATGGACAAACACACGTTTTTATAATCGTCAAAGAGGGATAAGATGTGCAAAGAGGGATAAGATGTTTACTAAACGGGTAAAACAAGCGCTGAGAACTGACAGAAGGAATGCTCCGACTGGGCAGCACCTCTCCAGACCCTTTAGTATTGGTGAAGTCGTGGATGGCATTAAACTTTTAAAATACGGCAAAGCAGCGGGGCCAGACAACATCTTTAATGAATTCATTCGAGCCATGGGCCCGGTGAGCGTAAGCTGGCTAGCTGCGCTTTTTGACTATATTTTACTTAACAACCGGTTACCTAAGGAATTCAAGCTGGCAATGGTCATCGCGGTACTGAAGCCTGGCAAAACAGACGACCGACCTGAAAATTTCCGCCCCATCTCCCTCCTCAGCTGTATCTACAAGCTTCTGGAGCGCCTTATCCTCACTAGAATAACTCCATACGTGGAGGCTGTCATACCAATCGAGCAGGCTGGTTTCAGGGGTGGCAGAAGTTGCACGGATCAAGTCCTAGCCCTAACTACGCATATCGAGGCTGGGTTTCAGAGGCAACTAAAATCCACTGCAGTCTTCGTGGACCTAACTGCTGCTTATGATACGGTATGGAAACAAGGGCTGCTATTTAAAATTATTAAAACGATCCCAAGCAGAGAAATAGCAGACATCATCATGAGCATGCTTAGCGAGAGGGAGTTTGAAGTCTACCTGGGTGACGCCAAAAGCCGCAAGAGAAAACTCAACAATGGTCTGCCACAGGGCTCTGTACTTGCCCCGACCCTTTTCAATCTATATATCCACGACTTACCGCCAACTGAGGCCACCAAATTCATTTATGCTGATGAAGCACTTGTATTTCAAAGTAGAGACTTCAAGTCTGGCGAGGAAGTGTTATCATCCGATTTATCAAAGCTCAATGAATATTTTAATTCCTGGCGTCTGATACCAAGCCCAAGCAAGACAGAAGTGGCGTGCTTCCACCTTAATAACCGTATGGCCAACTACCAACCAGCCGTCTCGTTCAAAGGAGAACTACTAAAGTATAGTCCCTGCCCGAAATACCTTGGAGTGACACTAGATAGGACTCTGACGTACAAGGAGCACCTCCAAAAGGTATCCCTAAAGGTTGCCTCACGGAACAACATCCTCCATAAACTTTGTGGCACTACCTGGGGTGCCTCCGCTGATTGCCTGCGTTCGTCGGCTGCAGCGCTCGTCTTCTCAGCAGCCGAATACTGTGCTCCGGTGTGGCTTGAGAGTGCGCACATACAAAAAGTCGACACTAAATTGAATGAGGCAATGCGATGTGTCTCAGGCACAATCAAGTCCACTCCCCTCCACTGGCTCCCAGTTCTCAGCCATATTGCTCCGCCACATCTCCGCAGAATGCAAGCGCTGAAAAGAGAAGCGGAAAAGATACAGGCCTGCCGGTCTCTGCCTGTTCACCAGCCTTTCTGTCTCCCTCTACCCCAACGGCTTAAATCTCGGCACCCTGCTTGTGTAACAGCCCAAAACCTAGGGGATTTTGACATCAGACAGAGGTGGAAGGACGAGTGGAATGTACAAACTACTGGAACTCCCCTGCAAACTATAGACCCCACGGTTAAACCGGATGGTTTCAGTCTACCACGCAAGCTCTGGTGCCGCTTAAACAGACTGAGAACAGGACACGGACGCTGTCACTACTTTCGACACAAGTGGGGTTGGCGGGACTCGGCCCTCTGCGAATGCGGCGAGGAGGCTCAAACTATGGAGCACATTGTGCAGCGCTGCCCTCTACACTCATACTCGGGCTCCCCTGGAGATCTATACAACCTGACACCTGACGCAATCTCGTGGCTTGGGACCCTGAATGTGGATTTATAGCTAGTTTGTAATTTCTTTCTTTACTGTTAATGTTTAATGTTTTACGCCATACGATTAAATAAATAAATAATCGTCAAGGAAAATTGCTAGGATAAAACCTTCAGATCACAAACATTTAAATGGCAATCAATATCCCTGCGTTCACAGTTACAGTTCTAGGAAGCAAAAAAGCCATCTGTGAATTTATTTATTGGGTTTTGGTATTCAATAAAAATAGGCGGTGAAACAAAGAAGCCGCGAATAAATCTGATCGTGGGAACGGCCGCCATTACAAATGCGGGCGCGCCGCGGCCGCTCGTTAGTCGTCAGCAGTCCGTCGGCCTGACCCTGACTGATGACTGATCAGCGCTGGTTGCGATGATTGCTGCTGAGATAAGTGTAGTCCTGCGTTTGAAGGATCCATGGTAAGGGAATGCTTAAAAAAGCAAGCGGGCTATAGGTATCTACGGAAAGTAACGAACGCCTTGTAAAGGCTAAATGGAACATATTGCTCTGTAAGGTTAATGCGCTTTCTTTGGAAATGTTTATTATTTGGATTGTTTATTATTCTATGTGCAATACAGAGGCTTTATTATTATGTACCTATTGAAAGGTATTTTTGCAGTCAAAAACATAACTAAAGGTTAGTTATGTTTTTGACTTGATATCCCCGACATCAAGATAAATAAGTTTAGAAACGTCTATAGTGATTTCGAACCTGCTAATCTAATAAATCTCAGCTTAAAATAAAATAAACTTAGTGGTATTAGTTCGTTTGCTCGGACTCTACGAGATCGTGGACAAAAAAAGCAACAATAAAGTATACAATAAAAAATTCTAGATAGGTAATATAATGTTTGTAATTTGTTACTGCTTATTAATTTAATCCGTGTACAATGTTATATGAATAAAATATTTCATTTACCGAATAAATAAAACATTTATATAATATTTATTAGTTACCAATACCTAATTAATTTGATTAACTAATAAAGTCAGTTAATTTATAATTATCAATTTACACTGGCCTACTGAATTATTAATTTGATAGGATCATCTGACGATAAAAAATGGTGAACGTTAGTACGATTCCTCAAGAAAGAGGCACAACTTTGGCCATTGACGAAGTCGGAAAATGCTTTGTTAGTGTCAGAGCTAACTGCAACTCAACTAGCCCTCGCGAAACGCGACATTGACTAGGACATACTTCATCAGACAGCCGTTGTCTTCCGCGAACCCTAATTCGGGCGTCGCCATAACTCAGGCTTCGCGGGCTAGGTTCCGCGAACCGTGCGCTCTGTAAATCTGTCGCGACCTGCGCCCGCGACGCTTCCTAGTGCCCGGCGGCTGCGCTGCCGGCCGCCGGCACAGTGTTCTCAGAAATTAGAAGCATGGCTATTGGGGTCAGGCACCTTTTGGCTACATAGGTATCCACCGGAGTTGTAAGAGGAATGGAGCGGTGTGCGAGGGTAAAAACTACATAAATTCTAAGCACATAACTAGCATAATATATTAAGAACCGCTCGAAGATAATAGAATATACTTGTTATGCTAAGTGTGATTCGGAGAATCGATATTATGCAAGATAAAGGGAACCCGTAACAATGATATTATCAATTAAGGAGTATGAATATGTATCTTCTATGAAAGGATCCTAACACCATGTGACTCTCGGGTGCATTTGTGGTGCTGGTAGCGTTACACAGATCTCTTGAAGTTAAATGTATGTAATATGCTGAAGCATAATTTTACATCACTATATCTCTTTATTAAGAGACTTTGTCGGACATAAGAAACATAATTGCGTATCTAGGGTATCCTACGTTATGATGTTCTGGCAATAATGGTCCCTACCTAAAATGTGCTACCGTGGACTCTAGGTTGTTAATTATCATGAAGGTCTTAGCCTAACATCTTCAAAGCAAGGCGTTAAAAATCAGTTGCACGAACAAGTAGCTGCATTGCGTTATCAAAATATAACGTCAGACATAATTTGACAAACAGCCGCCGCGCAGTCCTCGAGAGTCACTTCATCAGGACAACAAAAACGTCGCGCCGCCATTAAACGGTCGCTCACAAAAAGAAGTGTTCCTAAAAAAGGAATAATTTAGAACTCCCCCGATAAAGTTTGGAACAAGTTAAAAATAAAGCAACAATGTCTTGGAATATTTGTAGAGCTGCTTTTGTGAGAAAATGTAAAAAGTTTGGTTGTTACCGCTGTCGGCCGCGCTCGCGATTCGAGTTACTGCCCGAAACGAACTTAGTAGTGAGCTACTGTCGTTTATTACAAAGTCACCGAGCTGTACGCTATCCCAGTTATCTACCTACTGTAACTTTTCTGGAAGTTTCAAATCGATATTTTCAAAGACGGTAGCATGCAAGAAGGATTAAGGCAGAATTAACTCCAAGTCGTACTATTATCTATTCTGCGCTGTGCTCCAAATTACCTTCTGCATAGAACTGGTCAAAGTTACTGCTCACTGCTACTAACTATTTTTGCACTTTTCTTCCACATTTTGTTAAAAAAATATGTTTAGGCTTATTTAATTGAACTTCAAATTAGAAAGAAAGGTTCTTATAACGGATCGACTGTGAACTATGTAGGTAGGTACCTATATGCGCGAATATGGAGGTTCAATTTAATAGATTCACCATCCATTGATTAAATTTATTTGACGGAATAATGTGATGCCGTTTTTTTTTTTTATTTGACTTGAAGGCAAACGAGCAAGTGGGTCTCCTGGTGGTAAGAAATCTCCACCGCCAATAAACATCTGCAACACCAGGGGCATTGCAGATGCATTGCCAACCTAGAGGCCTAAGTTGGAATACCTCAAGTGCCAGTAATTTCACCGGCCTTTGTTTGTTTTGTTCGAATAGACGGAGATTACATCACATTTATCCGTCAAATAATATAAATCAATGGGTAGTGAAACAGCCCCCTTAACTTGTAAAGTTGCGTACTTTGATTTAAAAAAGAAAGAAAAGTGAATTGTTAGAAGTCAGAACGATGCCCGTGTATTGATATGCTTGCTAAATTTATTATTGTTAGGTACATACATATAAAATATTATTTCGTTGGTTTTTCGCCTGCCATTCCCACATATTATATCACTAGCTTTTGCCCGCGGCTTTGCCTGCGTGGAATTCGTTTATCGCGCGCTGTTCCCTCGGAAACTGCATTTTTCCAAGATAAAAGTAGGCTATGTCACTCTCTGGCCCATAAACTATCTCTATGCCAAAAATCACGTCGACCCGTCGCTCCGTTTTTGACGTGGAAGACGGACGAACACTTTCGCTTTTACAATATTAGTATGGATTATAGGCACATCCTGCAAGCAAAGCTATACTTTTACACATCTTAAATCATAGATAATGAATGTCAATGAGACTTGGGGACAGCTAAAAACGCCAGGAATTAAATAAGTAGTTAATGAACGTATAAATAAGCCGTTAAAGTGGTTGTATCCTAATGTGTGCTGCTCGCAGAGTCATTAGAAGTCATTAAGTTAGATTACTTCGGCCTACGCGTTGCTCTAGTGTATGTACTAGTGTGTACAATGTTAGAGAATCTAATTATAGCCAACTCTTTAAAAGGGACCATTCTACCTTTCAGTATAAGCTTGACTTGCTCGTTTGCCATCCAGTCGAATAAAAAAAAAAACCGGCCAAGAGCGTGTCGGACACGCCCAAAATAGGGTTCCGAAGCCATTACGAAAAAATTAAGTAATATTTTTCTAGAGATTTCGTATTTTATACGGAATCTTCCAAGTTTAGGTATATTTTATACCTTACGCTGCTATTTACTCATAAACTACTAATAATTCTCAAGTAAACTTAGCCGTTATAGTTTTCCTTGGAAGTTTGATATACTGATTACCATCCTGAATTTTTTCAAATTTTTCCACCCACCAGTTTAGATTTTAGAGGGGGGGGGGACGCTCGATTTTAATGAAAATTTGCACTTTAAAGTTGCATATTTCGCAAACAAATTACTGAATCGAAAAATCGTTTTAGCAAACCCCTAATGGTTTTCAAATACCTATCCAACGATACCCCACACTATAGGGTTGGATGAGAAAAAAAAAATCACCGCCACTTTACGTCTATGGGAGGTACCCTAAAAAAAATTGTTTTTGAATTTTTAATTGTACTATTTTGTCCGCATAGTTTACTTATATATCCGTGCAAAATTACAGCTTTCTAGCATTGATAGTCTCTGAGCTAAGCCGCGGACGGACAGACAGACAGACAGACAGACGGACAGACAGACAGACAGACAGACAGACAGACAGACAGACAGACATGGCGAAACTATAAGGGTTCCGTTTTTGCCATTTTGGCTCCGGAACCCTAAAAATCATTTACCGGTAGTCGCCATACCGAAGGAATACATCGATCCATGGCAATTTCATTAAGGTCTCGAAATTTCTATGTGCCTGTTGTAATGGTTTCGCGAGCGAAGCCGTGAGTAAAGACTAGTTAACATATACGTTTCTAATGAAGATAATATGATTGCAGTTATTTCCTTAGTAGACCTCATCTTAGATCTTGTTCTTGGCAAGGACGATCTAAAACAGTATTTACTATACGTAGAGCTAATATGAGGCATAGAAATGTCACTACCCGTATTCCTTCGAGATCCACTTTTTCGCCTCTCCTATATTGACCTAGTGTGTAGAAGACGAAGCGTTGGCAGGCCTCCTACTAGGTGGACAGACGATCAGCGCATGCAAGTGGCGAGTTATCGTTCACAGTGGTGTTCTAGGGGAGAGGCCTTTCTTCACCAGTGATCTGTTGATCTTGAAATAAAACCCGACTTATTCAAAGTCAAAGTCAAAATATCTTTATTCAATTTAGGCACAAGCACCACCACCGTTTCGGAAAAACCTCTGTTGAGAAGAATCCGGCAAGAAACTCAACGAGGTATATTTTATAAAAAAGATTTAAATATTAATAAATTATATATCTATGTACTATCACAATTAAGTATTTAACTATTTCGTTTCGGTTCGCTATTTGAAGGAATCGCTAATGTGGATCGGAATTATTTACAAATATCTCTGTCCATGATATAATCATTGACTTTATAATAAGCCTTAGTTATTAACGTCTTCTTGACAATAGATTTGAATTTTATATCTGTTTCCTTTGTAATATATTTATACTTACTCGTCTCTGCAATATGTATATTTGGCAAATAGCCTCGCACTTTTAGCTCGTAAGTCATTTCTATTCACGTATTATTTCTGCGGCATTTACTCATAATTTGCGCTGGTATAAAAAGCGCGTCGTATAAGGGCATAGCCTATGAATGTGCTACTTTGCAGAGGCGGCCGCGGCAAAGCCATAAATCTCGCTGCGTCGCTCGCGCACATTAAATGCACATTTGCAATTATACATTGCATTACATTATTGTTTATTTCTTGTGCAGTTCCGCATTGGATGTAGGTGCACTTGACTACAAAGGTCTAAAATCTGGTGTATTGCTCTGAAGATGAGCTCTGGTTGAGTTCGAAACGCGTTAGTGTATTGTGGTGGTGATAGATGGGTTTGTGTGATTTGTGTGTTGTCTTACAGTGTGGAGGTCGAGGAACTGTATGAACACGCATATTTTGCATAAACTTAGCTATCGTAAGGTCGCGGGTGAGCAAAGAAATTTTAGTTCATTGGTATGGACCTCCGCAAAGTAACGCATGATTCAATAAAATAAATTGCAAAGGTCTTCTAAGTCCTTGCACTCTCAACCCAGTTTTCGAATGAGAATCACTAGCTATTTAATCTTCATGACAATTGTTTTTAGAAAATAGAGCGGTGGTCTTCCACACCGCAGTGCTGGAGCCAGCAGGGCCACTACGAAACTCGAAGTTCGATCGTATTGTACCTGTACGTTACATTGGGCAGATATAATTAGTAATATGTGCATTAAAACCTCCTGCACATATCAAAAACATACTGGCTGAATGAACATTCCGCTTTCTCCCGCACGGCGGCGCCACCAGTCAGTTGCGCAAAATTGACAGCTCGAAATGAATGCCGGCCGGCGCGCGCTCTTTTAAATTATTCATAAAAAACTCTGAAAGTGCTGTGATTGTGTCTTAAATGTGTCCCTGGGACTGAGGAATAGAGCCAGAACAAACTGTAAGTGAAACCTATATCTTGCCCAATTCGGTTTTGCTAATTATTTTCAATATTCAAATGTCGTAGTTCAAACATTTTGGTCAATCGAACCGCATCCTCAGTTTGCAAACTAAATACACATTCATACACATAAAACACACATTTCACGCAGTTTTAAGGTAACAGGCTTATTTCTAATCTAAGTTATTTACCTAGAATAATACGTATAAAATAAACGTTTTCAATTTTCGTTCTTTGCAACGCGTCGCGCGCGTCTTTTGTTTTTTAATTCGAAATGGACGAAAAAGAATTCGATGTCGAACAACTTATCAACAAAAAAGAACTGCTTTTTATACGATGTCAAACGTTATTTGAACTATCCAAATCAACTCCACCAGAGCGTTTAACCGAATTTAATTTGCGACTTAAAGAACTTCATTCGACTCGGGAATGTTTCGAACAATGCATATTCGAGTTAAATTCTTATAATAAGAAACAAAACCCGAAATTTAAACCAAATTATCAAGAAATTCAAACCTTTGACGACATGTATTTCCGTATTCTGAGTGTAGCGGAGGCTAATAGCGACACTTGGCAATCGTGTGACGGCAGCGGTAGCGGACCTTCGTCGCGCTCCGCGGGCCGCGGCCCGGGCGCTGCCGGGCCAGACTCGCGGTCGGCTAAGCCGCGGCTGCCTAAACTAGAATTGTTCCATTTCGATAGCAAATTAGAAAACTGGCAAACATTCTATGACACGTTTACGAGTTTAATTCATAACAACAATGATATTACGAACATTGAGAAGTTTTATTACCTGCTCTCCGCAGTCAGCGGTTCGGCATTGACTGTGGTCAAAGGGATGCCAGTGACGGCCGATAATTATCCGATAGTATGGGCTTTGCTAGTCAAAAAATTTGAGAACACTCGTGCCTTAGCTACGAGCTATTTAGATCGGCTGTTTCAATTTAAGCCTTTGTCAACTGAGTCGGCTACTGGTCTAAACACATTTTTACAAACGTATCAAGAGTGTGTTAAAGCATTGAAACTTTTGAAAATCAGTAACCTATCGAGTTTCATACTGTTTTATATGGGATTGCGAAATTTAGACCCCGTCACTAGGCGCGAATTCGAACAATCAGTAGATCAAACCGATATACCTACTTACGAACAGCTGATTAATTTCGTAGAGAAACAGGCGCGTGTTTTGGAAATGTCGGAGGTTAAAATTAGTACATCAAAAATTCAGTTTACGCCTAAGAGTGTCCCTAACACCTCTGCAAAGCCGAATTGTGTTCGAAAAAATAATAATAATGCTGCTAATTACAGTAGTGCACCAAAGCAGTTCCAAAAGCCGTGCTTGTCAGCTGTGAGTAAGAATAATAGCGAACAATTAAATAGATGTCTATTTTGCGACAAGCCGCATTCAACGTATCGATGTTTCGAGTTTTTTGATTTAACACCGGTGCAGCGTCTTGACAAAGTGAAACAGCTTCAATTATGCGAAAATTGCTTTCGTCAGCATTCGTTGTCCGAGTGTACGTCAAAAGTGCGTTGTGTGCTGTGTAAACAACCGCATCATCACAGTATTCACTTAGATACAGTTCCAACTGTTCAAAATTCATCAATTAATCAAAACGGTTCAAATAGTCAAAACATTTCAAGTATTCAAAACGTTTCAAATGGTCAAAATCAAAGTCAAAGGTCAATGCCAAACGTCGGCTTGACTTGTTCGTCAAATTCAACCGTGCTGTTAGGCACTGCCATGGTGCACGTCGCAGATCGATGGGGAACTTACCACGCCGTACGTGCAGTCATTGACAGCGGTGCCATGTCCGGTTATATGACAAAAGAGTGTGCCCAGCGCCTGGGTTTGTCTCGACGCAAGTGTCAGTTTGAACCCATGGGTCTGGGAGGTGCGCCAGTGCAAGATTTCGGTCTGGTTACATGTTCAATTAAACCACGAAACTCATTTGGTCCGGTGCTTAGCACTGATACTGTTGTCGTAAGTAATATAACTAGCAACTTACCTACAGTAACCTTATCAAACAAAGTTATCAATAATTTCAAAAATCTAGAGTTAGCTGACCCGAACTACTTTTCGGCGGCTCCAGTTGACTTGTTGATCGCAGGTGACTTATTTCCCTACATTTATGACGGTCAAAATATACTACCACGTGACCCGGGTTTGCCCGTCGCGATGCATTCCATATTCGGATATGTCATTACTGGTCAGACAGTACTGAGTGACGATTGTGAGTCAAATACAGCTTCGCTCAACTTGTTCTCTGCTAATAAAACTAGTAGTATCGATAAAATCATGAACTCTTTCTGGGAGACTGAAAACGTGCCGTATGACGTCACTAAAAAACCAGAAGATTTGTATGTCGAACAATTGTTCCAAAACGAACACAGTCGCGATACTACGGGACGTTATACAGTGAAGTACCCGTTCAAACCCAGTTTTGATCTCGGCGATTCGACTCCACAAGCGTTACGTCGTTTCAACAATTTAGAAACAAAGCTGAATCGTCTTCCGGAACTTAAGGAAGAATATAATAAATTCATGTCCGAATATGAAAGCCTTGGTCACATGACTTGCGTAGGTGATTTTGGTACTGTGGATTCTAAGTACATAATTCCTCACTTTTGTATTCTCCGACCGTCAAGTACCACGACAAAACTCCGAGTAGTTTTTGACGCCTCATGCAAAACGACAAATAATAATTCTTTAAATTCAGTCGTTTACGCCGGTCCTAAGCTTCAAGCAGATATTAATGAGATTTTAATAAATTTTCGTATACATGAAATTTGCTTGTCAAGTGACATTTGTAAAATGTTTCGAATGACCTTGATCGAAAAATCTCAACGCAATTACCAACACATCTTGTGGAGGTTTCAACCTGATCAACCTTTAAAGGTGTATGAGTTAAACACGATCACATACGGCGTTGCTAGCAGTCCGTACCTAGCGATCCGAGTCCTGCATCAACTGGCTGACGACGACTGCGAGAAGTATCCTTTAGCGAGCAAGGTTCTAAAAAAGGGTTTCTTCGTCGATGACCTTCTGTGGTCAGTGAGCAGCTATGATGAAGCAGCTAGGCTACAGGATGAACTGTTAGAGTTGCTGAGTGGAGGAGGATTTCTGCTTCGTAAGTGGGCCAGCAACTGTCCCCAGGTACTGGCTCGGGTTCCAGCTGATCACCGCGAAACGCCCATTGCATTCGAGGATGACAAGGACCTATCCATAAAAGTTTTAGGTCTGCAGTGGCGACCCGCCGAAGATGTGTTTTCCTTCGTATTCCATCCACTTCCAGCTTCACAGGCGATCACCAAGCGTAGTGTCTTGTCACAGATAGGTCGTCAGTATGATCCCTTAGGTTTCGTGGCTCCTTGCATATTCTACGCGAAATGCTTCATGCAGAAACTCTGGCTCCAACAGCTGGGTTGGGATGAGCGGCTGCCTCCGGAACTAGAAAAGGAGTGGCTCACCTACATGTCAGAGCTCCCGCTATTGTCGAATTTTAGCCACGAGCGCCAGGTTACTGTCAAACAGCACAGCTACTACCAGATACTAGGATTCTGCGATGCTTCAGTTCAAGGAATAGCTGCGGTCATCTATTTGCGTAGTTTTAACAATCAAGGTGATTCGAAGGTCAGTCTGGTCATTGCAAATCCAAGGTTGCACCCTTGAAGACAGTGACCATTCCACGTCTCGAGCTAATGGCTGCGCATTTGTTAGTCAAGTTAGTCAAATATACGAAGTCAATATTGTCTGAACGAATTCCTGTTCATGAAATACTCTTGTTTACCGATTCCTCTGTGGTGCTGAGTTGGTTGAATACACCCAGTTACAACCTCAAAACCTTTGTGGCTTCGCGTGTCTCCAAAATCTTAGAGACCGTGCAAAGCGATTGTTGGTTTCACGTGAGCGGCGCGTCCAACCCCGCTGACGTGTGCTCGCGCGGAGCGCTACCTTCCGTGCTGTTATCGACAGCGGAGTGGCTCGGAGGACCGAGCTGGCTAGACGCACCAAGAGAGAATTGGCCAGTAAAATCAATTGATCAATTTAAATCGGCAAATGTGCCAGAACTCAAAATTCCATGCGCGACTTTGGCTCAAACTAGCGTGCAAAACACAACACGTGACTCAAATCTTGTTTATAATTTAACTGAAAAATATTCGAGTTTTAGCAAACTTCAAAATGTCTTAGCTCGTTGTTTTCAATTTATTAACAATTGTAGATCGACGAAGTCTAATAGGAACACAGGTCCTTCGTCTCTATCAGATTTAAAGAACGCACACGATGTGCTCATTAAATCCGTTCAGCGAGAGCATTTTGCAGCTGATATCCAAGCAATTTCCAATGGTTACAGCTGTAGTTCTTCACTTAAAAGGTTAGCACCTTATGTCGACCCCCTCGGTTTTCTCAGGGTGGGGGGTAGGTTGTCTTTCGCCGAACTACCGTATCAAAAGAAGTATCCATTATTGCTTCCTAAAAAGTGCAACTTTACAAAAATTCTTATCGACTATTTTCATAAAATTTATTTACATATCGGTCCGCGTACATTGCAATTAAACGATTATTTGCACACGCTGCAGCAGCGACAAAAATGGCATAGGAATTGTCGTAATATTCAAGTTGATGAACTCGTTCTTATGCATGCTGACGCTCCTCCGCTTCAATGGCATCTCGGTCATGTGACGGAACTTTATCCAGGAGCTGATGGAGTTGTACGGGTGGTAAAAGTAAAAATCCAGAATGGCGAATACACGCGACCCGTTGTAAAGCTTAGACCACTTCCAATGGAATTAGATTCAGCATAATTTTTATTTTCCTTTGTTTCTTTGCATGAATTTGACGCAAGAAGGTGTCAAGTTTATGACAATTTTAGGTTCGAAATAAGTCATTTATTTTACTCAATTTACAGCTACACGTGTTTAGTTCACTAAGTCAACAAATACTTACACTATACAGTCCACTTACCTTATTCAATACCATCCCTGGTTTTGTTTGTAAACTGGGGAATCTGGGGTAGATTCCCGGTGGGGGGTTTATGTACGTTACATTGGGCAGATATAATTAGTAATATGTGCATTAAAACCTCCTGCACATATCAAAAACATACTGGCTGAATGAACATTCCGCTTTCTCCCGCACGGCGGCGCCACCAGTCAGTTGCGCAAAATTGACAGCTCGAAATGAATGCCGGCCGGCGCGCGCTCTTTTAAATTATTCATAAAAAACTCTGAAAGTGCTGTGATTGTGTCTTAAATGTGTCCCTGGGACTGAGGAATAGAGCCAGAACAAACTGTAAGTGAAACCTATATCTTGCCCAATTCGGTTTTGCTAATTATTTTCAATATTCAAATGTCGTAGTTCAAACAGTACCGTCCCTCTCGCTCTCGTAATCTCCCGCAAATTTTTGCATACTGTGTTCTCTTTCTTGGCGTTGTTACGCTAAAAAACACTATTATGTAGTAACTACTCAATTTTAAAAGATCGTACAAGAAAGCCAAAAAATACAAGTCATATTAGCATTATAGATATATAAAAACGTTTCCTCTTCAAAATGACATAAATGAATTTAAATTGAAACTCATTTAGCTCTGGGAAAATTCCAACAACAATCTTGGCATAGAAAATAAAACATTCGCTCAGAACATTAAATTGAATGACAAGTGGATTACAACGACACTGTACGAGCTGCGGCTGTATACTGCGGTCGAAGGGTTGCCACGTCTAAACTAGCAACTTCCCTATCCGAGGAGTTACATATGATTCATACAAGTATTTTGGAATAAGTTCAAGAGGTTTGACTTATTTCTAAAGGTAAGTTTATTTTTAGCTGAACACGATTCAATGCCCCAGTTTTAACAACATGAATGTGTAGGATGTCTAGGGAAATCTTTGAAAAGAACGTGAGCTATTTTATTCATAAACTGACTGTATGTGGACAGTGTATTTGTTACGAATTTTTACCCATGCAGCGTAAATTACGTGCATTTATGGCACCGTAGATTCCTAAAAAGCTAAGTGCAAAAAACGTTCGGTACGCTTTTATTTCGAGTAGCGCGATAGTAATTGTGAAATGATTCTGTTTGTTTAGTCTTAAAAAAAGTAGCCTAGGTGCTCTGCAAAAGATGCAGCCAAATCCGCTCTGTCAAACATACAAATCATGGAATGAACTACCCTCGGCAATGTTCTAGAATGGCTTCGACATGACTGAAATCAACGGACTATCACCGACTTGCGACTGTGCAGTATCCATAGGCGACAGAAATTGCTTTACAAGAGACTTTGCAAGAGACAAACATACCTACTAAATTTTGTATAATATTCATCATCATCATTTCAGCCGACGTCTTTCTACTGCTGCTGGACATAGGCCTCCCCAAGGCTCTCCACTCAGACCGGTCTTGTGCTTTTCGCATTCACCGCGAGGCGTTGTTGGAGGCCTATCGACAGCTCGTCTCCCGGTTCGCAGACGTCATTCGAGAATCTTTTGACCCCATCGGCCATCAGTCCCGCGAGCAATGTGCCCCGCCCACTGCCACTTCAGTTTCGCAATTATTCGTTGTGTAATATTGGTAGTATTTATTGTTGTAGAGCTTTCCTAAACCTAGTCAGAAACTAAACTAGCGGCGGCATCCCTAGCGGGTCCCGCGAGCGCGGGCAGCGGCGCGCCAGAATGCCAGCGACGCGCGTTTGAAGTCCGTCGCGTCCATTCAGCGCGTAATTATAGCGCAGCGACCGCTGAAAGAGCGCGTTACGCCGCGGAAATGACTGATCGCGTCAAAATTGACAAGCATCTTAGAGACATTGAGTAGTGAGATTGTTATTAATTAGACAAGTCCAATTGGGAGATTCAATTTGTGGCATTCGAAGATGGCGGATGTGGGCCATGTCCTATTTTGGTATTTCTGCTTCTTTGGCTAGTTGAAGTATAATTTTGATAGTGTTTTATGCGGCGATTAACCTAACAGTGAACAGTGATCACAAAATTCGATATTGCTCTCGTGTCTGACATTTTTTAATGCGCAAGTTGTTTCCGCGTGGTTTTTGGAATTTTGCTATCAAGTTGCAAAAACTACAATCACCGTACTACGTGAAGAAGAATATATTTATCTTTTTTTAACTGACATTGGCCCAAGCCTTAAAGGCCGCCATTAAGGAGAATAATAATAACAAGTCCAATTGGTGGGCACAGGACCATATTCTCAAAAATTGAAGTGTAAGAGTGTACAGTGGCCGTACTCGATAGCGACGGCGTAAATTATTTGTATGGAGAATGAGCGCCTCTACCTACAAATTTACACCGTCGCTATCGAGTACGGTCACTGTAAACTCATAGTAGTGGTATTGTGCTTGCCGAGGATAAGTACCTAAACGTGACCTTTATGTAGACGTTGTGTTCACGACGAAGATTTAGGTATACGTTAAATCGGAAAGCTGGTCAAATCCTATAGCATTACGTCTGAAAGCAGTTAAAACTTTTGACAATACTATTTATACACATTCTAATCTTACTACAATTCGTAGTCGTCTTTTCTCCCGCGCCCCCTCCCTACGCGCAGAGTGATTTACCGTCGGCCGGTAATTTATGCGCGTTTAATTAAAGTATACCGCTGCCATGTGTAAGCACTGCCAGAGTGTTGCAAGTGGATCTCTATAGACACCAGCGTAACGCGCAGGTGGCCGCACTGCGTCGGCGCAGCCGGAAGCAGCACTATCGACGCAGCGCTGGATCAATCACTTGATGCCATGCGCTGTGTAAATCATGAGGGCCGACGGATTGATTCACTCTGCTTTGTCTTGACATGGCGCGGCACCGCCTCGGTCCCGCTGGCGCGATTGGCCAGCTTTGTCACTTGCGAGACGTGGCACGATTCCAGCCAAAGAAGCAGATATTAATTGTACTGGCAAGTGGCACTTGATCAAGTTTTAACATGCGTCATTTGAAGTGACGGTGTGTTATGCTAAGGACTGTGATTACACAACACTGGTATTAAATAGGTTTAGCTCAGTGGAAGTAAAAAGCACGATTTTACGTTTTTTGACATAGTTAACATACTTATCACCGAAACTCGTGTCGCCCTTGTTTGTAAAAACTCATATATCGCAATAATCTTGTTGAGCCTAAACAACTTGTGTAGTGTGAATAAGGGTTTAAGTTCTAGCCTAACCTATCCTACATTTATTAGCAATTTGTTTTTGTATGGGGTTTTTAGTGAGAAAATATTGCAATGGTTTCGTTATTGCGTAATTATTTGAAGTGAGGCTTATGCGAAACGACTTTTATGCTAAAGAAGTAGCTTCATTTTATGCGGAGTAATGCTGCTTAGAAGCTAATGTGATCCGTGTTATGTTTAACGAGTTTCAGGCAACCAAGATTGTGAGATGATGAATAAGTACCCTAAAATTTCATTTAGTAACAGTTCTGATTTGCAACGGCGTGATCAGCAAACAACCTTACTACAATGATGAGGACCAAAGTAGTAGTTTCCTTGGATATACACGAATTTGATAACACCTAAAGATACGGCGGCGGTCGAAACGCTTTGCGGCCTTGTACCTCGTCCATCTAATGCAATATGAAAGCATATTAGTTAGGGTTGCCGTAGCTTCTAGGAACAAATATGGGACAATTTTTTCTTTCGATGCCCGAAACTCGTGAAGAACATTATGCAACGCCGATAGACAGAGATACGTGGCTTTCCAAATATACAATAAGTAGAGACAAACAACGTGTTTTGTAATAGATACCTTCTGATCTCAACTATATAGTTGCTATCAAAAGTATAAAATACAAATAATATATACACAAAGTTATTATGAAATCAAAATTTTTATTAGAAATTTAGCGCATAACTAAACATTTCTAAACATCAAATTACGACTTAGTAAGTAAGGTCGCGCGCCCGCTCCATTTTGTCGAAATAGGTACGGGACAAATCTGTTCTGTGATGTTTTGTTTGGCATGGTGTGTCGTCTGATATGGTGCGGTTCACCTCGTTTAAGTTAAGCTTAAATATGTAAACTAGCTTTTGCCCGCGGCTCCGTACGCGTGGTATTCAGTTATCGTGCGCTGTTCCTTCGGGAACTGTGCATTTTTCCGGGATAAAAAGTGGCATATGTCGCTCTCGGGCCCATAAACTATCTCTATGTCACTGGGGTCCTAGTGAAAAAGGGGTTAATTCTGCAGAAGTTGAACAGCTGATTTAGACTTAAACCCCTATACATATAAAATAGAAAATAGCTGTGTAATTTTTGCAGACTTAACCCCTTTTTCACTAGGACCCCACGTCGATCCGTCGCTTTGTTACGGCGTGAAAGACGGACAAACATACAAACATACTTTCGCATTTATAATATTAGTATGGATAGCCATCTGTGGGATCCTGTAATTGGCTCTGTGTTGCTATTACTAGGTACAGTCAGCTGCAGAGAAAGGGTACCCCCCTGTAATGGCGGTAGTATGGATACCGCCGTTACAGGGGGGTACTTTTTCTCTGCAGCTGACTGTACTACATATATTATTTTTAGCTGTTGGTTAAATATGGAAGTTGCAGGCGAAGAGTCCAAAAACCCAATTAGATGGAATTAATTTAATTAAAATATAAAAATTACATTTATAAGTTCCTAATCCTAACTTAACCTAAGAGCCTGAGCCAATGCGATGTTAGCAATTGACTAACTGTTGGAGGCTGCGTCCGCCGCTGGCGCGCGGTGCTTGGTCAGCGCCTCGTGTTTCGTGCTCACGCGGCGCTGGCACGTTCGCTTCGTCAGCTAACGCAGCTCGGTTGCGATGTCGCTAGATTTAGAGATCCGCAGGTACGTAGCGTACGTAACAGGTTCTCCTTAAATAAGTAAATAAATACGTTACAGGTACGGGACAGGATGATCAATTACGGCCACAGTTCCGTATATACGGCACGGCTGGCAACCCTAATGTTAGTTGAGCAATGTGCAGCAGAGTCCGTATCATACCAGGCTCGCGGGTATTCTCGCCGCGGCGAGTTTTTCCGCGAGGCTAGCGTGTCCCGAGCTCCTTATTTGACGCGGTTGCCATCGCGCAGCCGCTTAAGGTCATTACGGATCGATTGTAACGAGACTTAACTAAGTTACAACACGACATGATCGGCGCGTGCGCTGGTTTATGCTGTCACAGGATTAATCCAGAACAGTTCGGCAGATGTTTAGGCAAGTTTCACTAATCACGCCAGTAAAAGTTTTTGGGAATTTTCGATCAATTTAACCATACATTAAGTAGTACTTTTTAAAGGTCAGAATTTCAATTCAATAGCTATACCTAATGGTACATACGAGAAAAACGGCGGGTAAAGCTAGTTATCAATAAAACACAAGACATCATTATTCGGCGATATTCTAAAAGCTAATGTTGGTCACAGATAGTTTAAGTAAAATGTAGCGCCCAATGTGTTTCACCTGAGCTAGTAATCTGTCCTATCAACTCTGTGAAATTGCACGACCGTCTGTTTTTCTTACTTCACTAACGACTGCTAATTAGACAGACGCTGGGCGTGTATAAATGACTCGTCCTGGACGGCTGTTCCCGGAACTGCAGGGCTACTACGAAAGTCAAAACTCGAAGTTCGTATCGTACCGTCTCTCTCCCGCTCGTATTAAATAGTATAAGTATCAGAGGGATTGCACGACACGAACTTCGAGTTTCGTAGTAGCCCTGCTGGAGGGAGAGGCTGGAACTACTCTTAGCTTGGCCTATTATGTTTAGGTTGTGGCTATTTCACTTTACGGTTAAGTAGTAACGTATGAACGCAGTCAACATGCCATAAACGGGACTTATCACGCTAACAAACACGAGTAATATTTACCTCGACGTTTCGACCCGTTTGTGGTATTTTGACTATGAGCGAAAATCACGAAAGTTTAAAATGTTGAACATACCCTAATGGTTTGTGACCCTGACCACAGCTACATACACACATCCATACAAACATCATGCATGTATTCCCAAATGAGGTAGGCAGAGCACACGAAACGTACCGCTTGGGAGCCACTTTTAGCAATTTTAGGTTTTAAGTTTGACAAAAACGGTACAATAGTGACAGGTTGCTAGCCACTCCTCTCCATTTCTTTCGTGGTTGTCGTAAGAGGCGACTGAGAATAGTGCAGGTGCACAGCTAAACAATGAAAAATAATAGGTACAAGTACCACGGCCCTGATAATGAAGCTAGAGGTCCCGGTTCGAATCCTGACAGGTGCAGCCGCTTGTATGGCGAGTGTGAAGATTATTACGCCTGAGTAATAAATGTTTTAATTTTTTTTTAATAAAGGAATAATCTGAACAACTCAGTCATACTTATAAGGATTTCTTCCGAACCTGCCTACCATATCTGTATCTTGCAACGAGTATGTTTACTTATGTAAAACGGACACGTTAGTGTACCATCTACTTTCCATTACCAGTGGCACAGAATAAGTAATAGTAAGTACAGTCACCAGCATTAATATCTGCCACAGCTGAACATGCAAAAATCACTGACACGTCCTTCCGGCCCTATAAATAGAGTCGTATCAGATATTTATGCACGCTTGTTGTGTCAGATATTGGTGCTGGTGACTGTACATGGCGAGTGACGACAGATGCGCGCGGAAGGCGATCCACTCCCGCGCATGCAAGTCAAGCAGGCAAAAACGCGCGCGCTAATACGCGCGCTGCGCTCATGCCGGGAATCGTAAGGACAGTATCAAGTATGGATTATTCGGATTTGACGTACTTAGACGCACTGGACTGTGAAAACTTGTGACAGTAAGTTTTTGTTAAAGAAATATTATTAAGTCAAGCTTTTGTTTGCTGACTGCTTGTATTGTCATTCAAACTATACTGTCGTGTACCAAATCTCAAGTCGATGCTATTATGTTAACTGTTGAGGAGCTCCTTCCTACAGAAACGTTTCTGCATTGTCACCGGATTTACGTAACTACATACCATACCTTTGAAAAACTAGAAAGTGGTCGGAAAATGGTTTGCAAATTTCCAGGCCATACATGTAAAGTCACATACAGTAGTAATATTTAGGGCGTCTTGGATATATCAGATTCGCCGAATGACGCGCTCGCCATTACTGGCCAACCTGTGTCAGGGGGGTTTCACTACGCCATTCCGCCGCCGAGCTAAAAGTGCGTACCGGGCCTCCCCAACGTTGAGGCGATTCAGTGGTTGCCGCGCACTGACCCGTGGCGCACGCGCGCGCCTCTTACGCAGTACGACTCAATTTACGTCGCAAACGCGTGTCATATTTTAATTGGCAATATGTATTCAAAAAAATACTGCATTGCAGCCGATTGTCGGAACAATGAAAAAAATAGTAATTGTCAGTTTTTCTCGGTTCCGGCAAGTGAGAAAGATAGCGAAAGGTACGGTATTCATTACTAATTTATATCTACTGTAATGGTACCTAAATCTATAACAATAATTAATGAATATACACACAAATGTTTTATATCATATACTTATTTAAAGTAGGTGGTAGGTAGCTACATATACATATAATCCATACCTACATCAAAAGAAAATCACGTGTCGTGTATACCTGTGTAAACTGATTTATATGTTCGGTATTCATTTACCTAATAGGTAGGTATAATAGTTTCTGCATGTGTACCTTGCGTGGTATTTATACTAATTTGATTTCGACGACGCGGCTGGCTCGGTCGGTAGTGCATCTGCCTCTCGAGCAGCGGTCCTGGGTTCGAATCCCGGCAGTGGCAAGTATTTGTGTGATGAAATCGAATATTAGAATCCGTTTAGACAATCACAAGACATGTGACTATTTCTCGCATGAGATGTACATATTACCTGTCTCTTTCTGTGCACTACTGTGAGAAAGTGACGGGTGACGTCTCGCAACGAGAGTCACTAAGCATAGTTGCGCTGGACTAATAGACTGGTACCTAGCTTATTCTTACATAATATTCGACCCTGCGCCATAGAATAAATAAAAGTGCAACCGCTAAGTAAATATTATGAACAGCATAAATCTGATAGTATAATAGGTAGGTATTCCATTAAAGTATTGACAACCCTATTTTCGGAATATCTGACAAGGTGTGGAATAATGTCGACCTTCACGCGGCGCCAGAGAGCTCAATGTCGGCTGCTCGCGTGCGGTCCGTTTGTTAATAATAATTATGTAGGCATATAAAAAGGCGGCATTTGTGAAAATCAAAACAGAGAGACTTCTGTACTTGTACTATTATCTATTCTGTGCCTGTGTGTAGTTTTTTAGCTCTACTCGCCGGTGGTGGGATAAGTACCTTATCACGAAAACTTCAAAACAGCAATATAACTTCAAATTGGCTCAGTCATTTGTCACTTATAATGTTTACTAAATAGGAGCCTGAACGGGGAATACAATACAATACAATACGAATACTCTTTATTGTACACCAGAAATAGTAAGTGATGCAGAAAACAAGTACACAGAGAAAATTACAAGGTAAAATAGGCGGCCTTATCGGTTAAAAGGGGAAATGCAGCAAATCAGAAAACATCAACAGAGCAACAGATTTTCCTAAATGTTTCTTGGTAAAGCAACCAACAAGTTTAAATATTGACTCGTAAAGCGTAAGCAAAAGGCCGAGTTCAAACCGTCGGACGAGTTAATATTCATAGCGGCAGTGAACTCTCACTTAGTTTCGTTCGCGTTCGATAGCTGTGAAAAATTGAGGTGCGCTCTAACAGCGCAAATTGAGTAAGCCTCCACCGCCCCTCGTTGGGTCGCTGGGTACCTGGCCGCGCCACAGGATAAAGAAACACTGCACTTGATGTTTAGACACGAGGCTTTGGCTTTAGGTTACGTAAGGGAGAAATTTAGTCTGTGGTTGTGTTGTTCCAATGTTGCCAACCCATAAAATGTGATAAAGCGAAAATAAAAAAATGTAGAGTTGATTCCATCGTAGTCTTACTGAGGTACTCTGATAAAAAATATCTGGATACGCTTGTACGCCGTTAATAGCATTAGAGTCGTGTTCAGATATTTTTGATCAAATTTTTGCTCACAAGTTTATGAACTCGATTGTACATAAAAACTTAAATTACTCAGATTTTATCACATGTAAATATAAATATTTCGTTAAAAATCATTTAATTGACGGTGATGGTGAAAATCACGCCAAAACCCGAATCGTGGTTTAGGAGACGTTTTTGAATGCACTGAAGGTAGAATGGTTTTAGAGAAAGGAAGAGAGTGAGAGAGAGAAAGAGAGAGAGATAGAAAGATTCATTTACACATATAAACATATTAGGTATGACTAAATCATTAAACAATATTAAGATCCACAGCGGAAAGTAAAAAAAGTGAAAAAAGTTAGAAGTCATCAAACAGTAGGTCTTATCCTTTTAACAGCGAAACATTTTGGTGAATTCTAAACTGCTTACTATTAGCAGGTATAGCGAGGCTAGCTCCGAATGAAACTTCTCTTACGATCTTAAACCCGGTTTAGATATGCCAAAAAATTGTGCAAGTTATAGTACAGCCTCGCAATGTAATGTAATGTGCACAATTTTTCTTGCAAGTACGTCTAAGCTGGGCTTTAATGTAGGTCTACGGCAAGCTGGTTTTGCTGGCAACACTGTTGCGTGACTGAAAGCTCCGTGGGGCGGGGCGTCTAATTGATCCGTGCACACGACGCTTCAGGAGGGAGCAAGGCAGCAACAACTCGGCCCGAGGTGCCGCTCATGCACGGATCATTATGAAACCGCTCCACAATGGGGGACGGCTGAACAAAGGCTTTATTATGGACATTATGCGAATATTAAATAGAAGACAAATGATAAAGGCCAATAAGTTCAAAGAATTTGGACGACGAAGATGACGAATAGGACGATTAAGGCCAAGAAATTAAAAAAAAGATTGTGTTTTAAAGAGCTTATTACCTAAATCAAATTATCCAACTGAATAAGTAGGCACAGAGAAAAATTCAAGTTTTATAGTTTTGTAGTCCACAATTTGTTTCATTTTTAGCTCGTGTAACGCCTGGTTAAATTGGAATGAGTGAACGTTGGCACTGCACTGTGGTAGTGATATATCCAATTTGCAATTGTGTAATTAGTCTAGCACGTTGTTCGCGGGATTCCGCGCGAGCGCGAGTGGCACATTTGATGAATCAGAAGATTGTCATGATAGCCACATACTTACATTTTTCTGTGAACCAAAGGCATCCCAACTATGTTATGTGGCATACATATATCAACTGTTTGGCAAGGCGGAAAGAAAGAGTTTTATTACGCGTTTTGATAATGTTTATTGTTTTAGCGATGAATAATCTAGTCAATCATACAACGTGGCCTCTGGACAAATATTGAAACCATGGATAAGACTGATACTTAGCAATATCTTAAAACAGTTATTTGCTTAATCAGACAAGAAAAAAAACCTATGAAATCAGATCATCCAAATACACAGGCTGCTCTAAAGTGATACATTGAAAACCGTTAGTTTATCGGTAAAAATTGGACTGATTGTTATGATACTTTGCAGTTTGGTTTTAAATATCTTGCTAAGCCAGTAGTATTCGTATTTGTCCAGAGGCTAAGGTCACCCAGTAGATATACTTACCTCATTCTGCTGTGATTCAGTATTGGCATTATTACTATCAGTTCATATAAAGTAGAAATCAATATTATACTTAGAAACCGACAGGTATACGTATAGGTATAGGTACACAAAGTCACGCGGATTAGCCGTAGTGCGGCCTAGGCCTATATAAAAGCAGGAGAGGACGATTACAATTACGTACAACATGATTACATGATTACAATTGACCGAAATTCGCAAGGAGCCACTCAAGTTTGGGCTACTCGTAATTAATAAAATTGCGAAACTGTAGTGGCAGTGGGCGGGGCACAATGCTAGCAGGACCGATGGCCGATGGGGTCAGAAGATTCTCGAATGGCGTCCGCGGACCGGGAAACGAGCTGTCGTTAGGCCTCCAACAAAATTTGTTGAAACTAGGTCGCGACCTACATAGTTAAGATATCGGCGGATCGCGGTGGATGCGAAAGTCTTTCGGCTGACATGATGATGATGATTGTTGTCTGGACCTATAGTCCTCAGTGACGAAAGCACTTGTAGTACTATTACTTATTCCTATTGTGAAAGTTTTTTTTTGTTTACGTAAAAATGACCCATGCATGATTGACCCCTGCATCGTAAAGTGCAAATGAGGTTGAAGGTGTATCTCACTGGTTCAGCAACAGCCTACTCCCTAGCCGTGAAGAGCCCTAGGTTGTATGTACCGCGAGACCCCCTCAGAGGCCGTGTAGAGCGCGCCTCTGTGTGAGTGTGTTCGTTTCGATCGATTTGTTCGTAGCTTCCATACTGCTTTAGCTTAAATATGTATTGTGACGTAAGCACAGCACGTTGCGAAGGTCCGGTGCGGCGTGAGGTCAGTTGTGGTGGCCATCTGCCGGCCATTGTATGGTAATGCGGCGGACGCAGTTGGCCGCGATGACGCCGTCCATCGTCAGCAATCTGTCAGCACATTTCATCCACGCAGCCTGTAAGCATGACCGGTGATGTCAGGCGAGCTTTTATTATGTTCATTAAAATGTTGGCAGTGCTGCGTCACTACAGGGAGTCCTCATCATGGGGCTTTCAATCCAGGGGGTAACTGAGCTACTTTTGTTCTGCTACTTTTTAAAAATATGACCACTGTTAATTTTTTTTTTCATACAAACGAAATGTAATTTTTAATGTATGTGATACAATACTAAATTGACGGCACATTGATAAATGTTTATCTTAGAGACGTCATATAAATGTTAAAACTTCAAGGCCCTTAAACTTTGAGGATCAATAAAATGATCCAAATTTAAGTTTTTTCAAAATGTTACGAAACAAAAGTAACTTACTTAGTTTTGTGAGTGGAATCGACCCTTGAATTTAAAGCCCCGGGGTCAAAGACACCCTGTATTACAAGTATACATCTTATCATATTTCCATTCAGTTTAAGAGAATATTCAAATTCAAATTCAGGTCAAAATAAAGTTAATTTTCCAAGACACTATAGAGGTCTAACTCTTAAAAATTGCGAGATAATATGCGCTTAGGTATTTAAATATTTCTAAATCCAGACAAACAAACGATTTAGGCATCTGGCAATAAAATTGTTGGTGACACAATCTACATCACTTTCTCCGAGAAAAATGACATATCGTCACTACTTTGAAAAAATCTCGTATCTAAAATAAATATGTCAACAAAATTGAACCTATTGCGTCAAGGTTATAAAGTTCACTCAGAAAAATTTATCTATTTTGAGCTACGAGTTTTTTTAAAGTAGTGACGATATGTCAAAGTGCATAGGCTAGTGGAGCAGCGGATGTGAATCGGTTTGTGCCCACGCGCAGCCGGCGCCGCCGGGTCTGCGCGCGCCGGTTCTTCCACCGCCCAATTACGTGCTGGTAGCTCTTGAAACAATGACATCGATTACATTGGACTACAAACATTATGGAGTGGATTTAAGGCATGACGATCACTCCTTCTCCGTCGGTATTAGTTATTAATGTCATTGATGTAGAGAGCCGTCAAGCTACGCAAAGAGATACTGGGTGACCTTAGCCTCTGGACAAATACGAATACTACTGGCTTAGCAAGATATTTAAAACCAAACTGCAAAGTATCATAACAATCAGTCCAATATTTACCGAAAAACTAGAGGTTTTCAATGTATCTTAACTTTGGAGCAGCCTGTGTATTTGGACGATCTGATTTCATAGAATTTTTTCTTGTCAAATAAAGCAAATAACATTTTAAGATATTGCTAAGTATCAGTCTTATCCATGGATCCATTATTTGTAGAGACAGAGGGTAAGGTCACCTTGTATAGAAACACCATTCTATCGTTGGTTTCGGCAGCTACAGACAAAATTGTAATGGATTCTGCATTCTGTTTCTTTTCGCAAGAATACAGCCTCTCTTAGGTATGACTCGATCAGCTCACCTCCGAGAGGAGGAATATGTCGAACAGATGAATAAAAATGTTGTATTTATCAATATGCACACAATACTCAATGCTTTACTGCTCTACCCCTATTAAATACGTGTCAAAATTCGCGACTCTCCAGAAAGCCCTGGCACCGGAACAGGAACCGCTGTCATTGTCTCCGGCGCGTCGCGTGCGCAAGCACCTGCGCCGGTCAGCTGCGCCCCGGCGCGGGTGACGGACAGACTGACCAAGGAAGTTTATTGTTCCGGTTGATGAAATACGCGTAAAGAGCTAAGGCGTTCCAGTTGCGATGAACAGTTAGTTCAAGAAATATCCAAGGTGTCTTTAAATTCTTCCGAAATGTTTTAGTTGTGTCTCAACGCTCCGGTTAAGTTAAGATTACTTACTTTATGGAGTCTTTTTGTATTTTTATTTCAACTCCAAATTTCTGTTAGTTTTACGGTCATCCCGTGAAAGTCTATATATTTCACACGAAAACACAAGCTGAAACATGGATGCACAGAAAAAGCAGAAAAATAGACCGGCGCTGGTCTATTTTTCTGGTTTTTCTGTGCATCCATGATACAGCTTGTGTTTTCGTGTTAAATATATATAGGCTCTTGTTAAGGTTTTTAAATTTTTGATTCAGTGTAGTCACGCTTTTGATGTTAGTACAATCAGCAGCACCAATATTTGACATAATACAAAGCGTGCATAAAATATCAGAGACGACTCTATTTCTAGGGCTAGTGGACGTATTAGATATTTTTGCACGCTCCGTTGTGGCAGATATTGATGTAAGTGACTGTACACTTTGAACATCAATCAATGTATGAGAACCTTGACCACAGTTAAAAAGCCCTGAAAACACAGCGATGTCTTTTCCTTGCGTCTCATAACATACACCTACGAGTTACTCAAAAACTACTTATCTCCACACCTTCAATCTTCATACATGTAAATCAGTTCAGCGGTTTAAGCTTCAGGAGATAACAGACAGATAGATAGAAAGGACCCCCAAGGCTCTCCACTTAGACCGGTCTTGTGCTTTTCGCATCCACCGCGATCCCACGATCTTAGCCAGGTCGTCGCTCCATCTTGTTGGAGGCCTACCGACAGCTCATCTCCCGGTCCGCGGACGCCATTCGAGAACCAACCTTTTGACCCCATCGGCCATCAGTCCTGCGAGCAATGTGCCCCGCCCACTGCCACTTCTGCCACTGCTTAGACTAGAATAGTTTTGCATTTACAATTTGAGTAGCATAGTTGAAAGTTGGTAGGTAAGTTAGGATTAAACTTTCTGTTTGCGCAACATTAAATTTGTTGAAAACTTGTAACAATTTAATAATACTCTCTCGTAATAACATCATTTGTCAGCATCCTAATCATTTCCGACGTCTCATCTACCTGCGGGACTTAAGTGCCGTAAATAAGGAGGGTAGGTTTTTAATTAAAGTGTCAAGACACGTGTGCTGGAGGGCGGCAACTCGCCTAATGGAGCACAGCGCTGAGGACGCGGCCTGTTCATTACCGACTTGCTCCACACTCAAGTTGCTACGCTAAATTGAATTTGTTCCTGTTTTTAGTTAACTTGCTTCGTTAAACTTTTAAGGAAGTTTAGCTAAATTACTTTTGCAACTTTACTCATATGAAGCACGGTCTGACGCTTAAAGACTATTTTTTAATACCTTCACACACATTGCTTGCTACTTGTAACACTTAAGGTACTTAAGTATTTTAACACGAAATAAAACGGCACTTGATGGTATCCTACTTTACAAAACTGCATATATAGTCTGACTCCACCAATACTCTTATTTGTTCAAAGGCATCTTTCACTTTAAATGCCGTGCATTATCAAAAATAAAAGTGAAAGGCTGTCCAATTCTCTCAGTAAACGCTCGTTTTATGTAGGCACCTATTTAAAATAATTACCCACGAAAAACATTTCATGTAAAATCTCCACTCTTGCTCCACTTGTTTGGAGACAATTAGTGGCTCCTTCTGAATTAAAAAAAAAATTAAAAAGTGTTTATTCAAATAATTCCGCACAGCTAAAGTGTGGAATTCCCCGCCTGCGACTGTGTTTCCTGAACACTACAATTTGGCCGCTTTCAAGTTTAGGGTGACAACGTGCAATATGAGCATTTACTAGGCAAGCGTGCTCCATCGTAGGCCTCACCTTCTGCTTTCCATCAGGCGTGATTGTGGCCAAACGCAAGCCTATACTGTTTAAAAAAAAATGTTTTATAAAAGAATCACAACTCAAGAACTGCACGCCAGCGCTCTTGCTGGTCACTCGGGTTTACCTATTAGGCACAATGAGACTTGTGGAAAGTTTCATTGTGCCTGATAAATGTTCCGAACGCATCACTAAATGACAATGTCGTCAGTGAGCATGGAATTCGTCTTGCATCGCGACAGAAATAGCAAAAGGCGTAACAACACGCATAATACCTGCGTCCCGGCGGCGCCTGCCCGTGCACTGACGCCGCTCGCCGCAGCAGTTTTCAGGTCAATCCATCCAATAATCGCTTGCAATAAATCGCCAGCCGTTCGACTAAACCGCATGCAGATCAGCCCGATTACAATAATTTAGCATGAACATGAGTTAATTGCTAAAGCTGAGGCACTAACGGCTAATTAGTCATGTAAATGTGATTCTAATGCAGCAGCGGGCCATTTGTCACAGTTACGCACTTACGTGAATATGTCACGGGTGATTAAAATGCCATACTTGAATGTTAATTTGTTCGTCCGTCGTGTTTGTTGTGCGATAATATTAACTAAACGTACTTACTGCAAAATGGCTGCCCAGCAAATCGTAATTATTAGGTGCGTGACGACGCATGGACATGACACAAAAGCAGGCGGAAAGTGAACTGACGACCGGATGGCCAAGTGGTTAGAGAGCCTGACTACAAAGCTTCGATTCCCGGCCAGGGCAGATATTTGTGTGAATAACACGAATGTTTGTTCTCGGGTCTTGGATGTTTAATATGTATTTAAGTAGGTATTTATCTATATAAGTATGTTTATCCTCTTGCCTATAAGTCAATTGATCTCAAGTATCCCGTGATATCTAGCAAACTTAAAAGCAGACTTAAATGGGTAGATAATAGACGGGCTAATAAATTGCTAAGTTTTGTGTCAATACAACAATTAAATAATATAGAAAGCCTACGTGTTATTTTAGAGATCCAGTTATCTGCAAACCTACCAGCGTCCAGTCGTTACTTCTGGACTGGTAGGTTTGTAGGGCGATCTAAACTTGGAATGGATTACTTATTTTTTCCATCGGCTTCTGTTCATGGTAGCCCCGATGATGGAGCTAAACCTACAAAGAGTAACAAACCACATACACACTCACAAAATAAGCATTCTAATATAACTCACCATTCGTATAACCTCACGTGAAAATTAAAAGCACGCATCGTAAATCAAGTCCGCACAGAGCGGAATGACTTCACCGGCGGCGAAAAAGTGAAAAACGACACCATCTGCATGCGCACGCACCGACAAGACAATCGCTTCCCGCGGTTTCCCTCGTTAGCTTATGAAGTACGCTAATTTAACGCGACTACATTACTGGGACGAGCCGTTTCACTCATTGTCTTCGAACTTCGCATTGTCTGTGACAATTAAACGAGTTTAACTTTGTGAATCGGCGTTAACCCGCGGGGTTTTGGCGCAGCCAGCTGCTTGTACTTGTTGAAAACCATTGTGTTTATTAATATCTCACGTTGTCTTCATTAATATTTGCGTGCTTAGTTATTCCTTGTAGGCTTTTGTTTAATTTCTAACGTTCTTAGTATCTATGGTGTGATTTCAAGTTTTGCAAAACATTTTTCGACCACATTCTGGTATCCGATTTAGCGGAACTAATTTTAAGTCCGGTAACAATACAATAAACTGAGGCTGTATTGCCTAATGTTTCTGACGCTCGCGGTCGCAATCAAATGACAGATTTGATTGCGATCGCGAGCGTCAGTAACGTTAGGCAATACTGCCTCTGGTAATGACATGTAATGATAATGTGGTTACCCGGCTAGGATCGTTTTATGTAGGTAGGTAATTTGGATGACATGCAAGTAAAGTCAAGAAAAAGTACAGTTAGAAAAAAAGCTTGTATTAAAAGTTAATACACGACCATATTGAGACAAGCTTTAATTATTCATCATCAACCCATCTTTAATTATTATGTGCCTATAAAATACATAAGGTTAAGAACTCTTTATTTGTCGACACAATTTATCAGTGAGCATTTTTCATACTCACCTATACTGTAGCAACAGAAAATCTCCACGATTATTCTGCCTTGAACTAACAGTCAACGTTTAGATTAGACCAGGGTTTCTCAAACTTTAGGCTCTACTTACGTGGAGCCGAAATTTTTGTCGCGAATCCCCTGCCGTTGAATGGCGAACCCCTAGGGGTTCGCGTACCCCACTTTGTGAAACCTGGATTAGACCTTCCGAGCTTCCTTATACGATCACCTCGTGGTCCAACCGAATCGGGTGGTCACAGTAATGCGATTACATTCAACTTTTAGCAATTTTTGTCAAGTTCTGTTCCATCTCTGACTATACACGTTTAAGTGCTGGTTATACCATAGCCTTTGATGAACAATACCTGACCATAGCGCACCTCAAAGGGCCCCGCAGCCCGCGGCACAGTTCTTTGCGAACGACACTTCAGATTTGGTCTAATTTCACCATCGGGTGGAGCCATTTGAAATTGATTTCTTGGCGGCCGTGATAACGTTAGTAATCAAAGTGTTTGTTTAGGCCAGCGCTGGCGCGCGGTTCGCTGCATTCCGCGGCGAGAGGCATCAATCGGGGTTTTTTTCAATTAACTGCAGCCGATGTCGTTTTGTCTTGCCCTTTGTCGGCGCCGCGAAGGTCAGCAGGGCTGGTGACGCCGATCAAGACCGCATTTGGCAGAATTTTATTTGCAAGGATGTGTGTTTTATAATTTTGATTTGTCATTTTTATGTTTTTATTTTCAAAGTTTTAGACTAACATAGGCTCCGTTTCAACCAGAGATGTGTAAGAATGTGTTTTTCATGAACCAATAGAAACGCTTCATTTGCCTCGTCTCGCTCTGCTTAGTTTTGTCGCCTTCAGTGAGGTCGCCAAGCGGTCACAGCGGAAGGCCAGTGTTGGCCTCTACGGCCAGCCAACACTATGCTGAATGAGACCGCTTCGCGATTTCGGACATAGTTACTTACTTTATAAATTAACAAACACAAAAAAACATTCTATTCTATTCAGTTTCCACCAGAGACGTGGCTGTGCGAAGATATGAAGGGTTTCTATTGGTTCATGAAAAACGCATTCCTCGCAACATATTATCCTCGCACGTCTCTGGTGGAAACGCAGCCATCTAAATAATCCACTGCATTCTATTGCATTGCATGAAACCCAGAAAATCGTTCGGTTGCAATTTTTTTATGAGAAATGAAATTATGGAGACTAACCTTATGGATTTGGATTAAAATATCTAATGTAAATATGGAACTAGTACATCGTTTTGAATGTCAAAACAGGAAACACTTAGATACCAGTGATTATTTTACGAGTTACCTATTACTAACCGTCTATGGACATTGTGTTTAAAATAAATGGATTATTATTATTATTATTACTTGTATTGACAGTGTAAACACGAACTTGTAATTAATTATTTATGACTTCGTAAGCCAGTGGATCGCGTTACACTATGTTTCTTTTTCAGCATTACATAGATTGCTCACGAGTAGGTATGTAGGTAAATACAACGGAATTTCTACGGCGGGGCGGGGCGTGGCACGCCCGAGTGCGCGCGCGCCGGCCCTGCCCTTGCCCGCAACTGCCTCTAACAGCCAAATAACTTTGTTGTTCAGTTGCGTCACTTTCACAAACGTTCCACAAAAAAGATAATCGAGCGCCGGGTCTTGTATTATTCCTTATTCAATGTAAGTATTCTAGCAATTTACAAATCGAATTTTCTTTACTTTCAGCAGACAGGCGGATTTACTAGCATATATTTACAAGTACAGTAGGTAAGTAGCACTAACAATAAGTAGAAACTACTTGCCTTAAAAAGGTGAGCGTAAGGCGCATGAAGAATGTCAGCCATTGATCAGATTTTTTAATTTGAATTTGAATCGAGGAGTTATGGGGCAACGTCTCTGGTAAGTAGGTAGAGTTCTTAAAAGGATTTTTAAAGCTGAACCTATCTTCGGAAGTTTGTACCTAGGTACCTATCAAATCCGACGGCAAAGCTCCAAAGAGCGAAATTTGAAAGGAGTAGTAGGTATAAGTACATACATTAATTTAATAAATAATTGTAATAGAAATTTTCGTTTTAGAACTGAAGAACGCCATTTTTAGTCACTCCTGCCTTTGAAACAACCTTTTAGTCTCTTGAATTTAGTGACTTATATTTCCCAGCTCCACGGAGTTGCTGATTGTATTTCAACTCGCTAACTTGGGATTTTGGCAAAAAACAGACCTTTCATGACATCACTCCGTGTAATGTATAAGTACCCATAGTGCCCAAAGAAGTAAAGTGCGGTAGTATTACTGCACATACTTATACCTAACTACCTAATAAGGGTAAACAAAGGGAGCCGCGCCCTTCGCAGAGCACCCGCTGGTAAAAAGAACCCTTGTTCGAGTAATTACTTAATATTATGATAATTTTCAAAATGGCGAGAAAGAATGCACAACATGCATGAGTAAATGGTAAGAATAGCTAAGCAGCCGCTTAGAAGAGAAATCGTGAAGCGTTTGAAGGCAGATATGCAGAATATGTGTTACATAAAAGGTACGGGACATTATATACTTATTTGGCACAGTTTTTTTTCATAAAAATGAGTCTCAAGCTCGAGACGTGATCCCCTGATCTCTATTTAACTTGTATGAAGAACGTCCGTCCCGATTTTTGTGTGTATAGATATAATGGTTAAGTTTAGGGTTTCTGATATGGTAACACATTTAGAGAGAGAGGGAGAGAGAGAGAGATTTAAGTACTCATATTCGATACACAGAAAAAACACGTTAGGAAGAAAAATAATAATTAAAAAAAAACCATCGAATAGTATAAGGCAAAGCTGCAACGCTATTTACAATATTGGTAAGATTTAGCGGCGCCTAAACTAACTCTTATTTTTAACCGACTTCAAAAAAGGAGGAGGTTCTATGTTCCAATGTTTGTATTTTTTTAATGTATGTTCACCGATTACTCAGTCAATTTTGGACCGATTATCTAAATTCTTTTTAAACAGCTGTATTCTCCGACTCTACCAATGACCATTTATGATACGTTTAATCAAGGACGATTAATCATCCTTGGTTTAATGTACAAAAAAATGTATATAAAGTTTACTTTGTGAGTAAGTACAACCTACCTGCCTAAATAAAATTATATCAAACCATTATAGTTATGTATCTTATATCTAATTTTATTATATCAACCATCTATCACACACCCGCCGACGCACGCACCCACAAATTGGTGGGATAATGCTATTAAATTGTTATTATTAAAAAGGGCAACCTGCAAAACTATTAACTGTCACGTCGGAAGGCAAGGCATTCTCACGAGTCTGGGCTAATTAAGGAGACTCTCATGTTTTAAAGTCGTTAGATTTCTTTCCCCGGCCGGAAGTCCGAAATTCCTTCGTGACACACAAACGTGGATTCCTGGATTCCGAATATTCAGCCGCATATGGTGGGGGCAGGTGCGCCGGCGACGGTTACTGGACTCGGCATCAACTCATTACTCACGAGAATATCAATAACAAAACTAAATAAACAAATATCGCGGGTCAATTCACAACAATTGACCTAGTCCCAAAGTAAGCTTAGCAACGGATAAATAGGTCTAATTATATAGATAGATACATATGTAGGTACTTAAATACGTGTTAAACACCCAAGACCCGAGAGCAAACATTATATCTGCCCCGACACGTAAGGGAATCGAACCCGGGACCTCATGCTTCGTAGTCAGGTTCTCTAACCAATAGGCCATCTGGTCGTCTAAAAACTACCTACTATTAAATCCTTCTATTATAATTGATTCATCCACAAGCTTTATTTAAAATTAACATAGGGCTAGATATCACAATAATCAATTTAAAATGCCCTTTAGAGTTACTTATAAGAACCATCGCTAGAAAACCAGCTTTCAAATAAAAAAAAACCGCATTCAAATCGGTCCACCCGGCTAAGAGCTACGGTGCCACAGACAGGCAAACAGACGCACAGACACACAGACACACAGGCACGGCAAACAGTCATATAGACACACATAGCGGTCAAACTTATAACACCCCTCTCTTTTTGCGTCGGAGGTTAAAAAGTTAGTGTCAGTGTTAGTATGCTGGTAGCGTTTGACTTCAAACTTAGGTAGAGCATTATTCCAAAATATAACGTATCATTTTTTTTTATTAGACTGGAAGGCAAACGAGCAAGTGGGTCTCCTGGTGGTAAGAGATCATTACCGCCCATAAACATCTGCAACACCAGGGGTATTGCAGATGCGTTGCCAACCTAGAGGCCTAAGTTGGAATACCTCAAGTGCCAGTAATTTCACCGGTTGTCTTACTCTCCGCGCCGAAACACAACAGTGCAAGCACTGCTGCTTCACGGTAGGATTAGCGAGCAAGATGGTGGTAGCAATCCGGGCGGACCTTGCACAAGGTCACCTGCAGATTGTTTTGTATCTACCTACATATTAGTGAGAGTGAAAATTGTGACCGGAAAACAACCGCTTATTGCTAGATATCACTATTGTATGGAAATGGCTGCCTCTCACCATCATACATAATAACGATCTGTCACATTTGTGGTTGTAATTTGAATTTTCAGTAATTTGTCAGCGTATCACGTCGCGTCGGGTCGCATCTGATAAGACGCGTTGTTTATGTGTGACGGTGACGGACGCAGTGGATGCAACGAGGTTTATTGCTAACTACGGAGGCTTCAGGCGTACGGACTCTAAAGTGCAGTAAATCATTTTGACAGCACCTTCGTTTAGTTGCAAGACTTGCAAGTATTTTAGTGCGTTTAAAGATTGATTTATTCGATTTAGATAAGTGCATGGTTCTGTTAGTTGGATATATGTACTTGCTAAGGAATGAAGACCGGATTTGCCTTTGATGAGCTTCCGATGTCGACTACGACATCGGAAGCTCAGGACTACCTTGGCATTGTTAATGCATGGCAGACCTTAGGAATATGAAGACGTAAAAGCCACAAATTAATGGTGATAGAGGTCTTAAATTGATGAAATTTAACAGCACCTGTTCATTGTTACACCCGATGGGCTGCGCTATCTTGAAAATGAAGTAAGCAACAGGTCGCCGTTAATTGGCAATAAAACTTATGTCAGCTGATAACAGCGGGACTGTTAGATTTTCCCGTTTTGTTTTATGAAGGTCCTTGCGCTATCAGGGCGCGTTGTTATTAATCACCCGGACACGGGTTAATTAGGCGGCCGCCGCAGCCGCCGGCCGCCCACCCACCTCGCCGCACTAGATTCCCCGCGTTTTTTACACCCTAATTAAGCTAATTTATCGAGACAATAACAGAAATTATTGGACAGCCACCGGCCGCTTTATGAGCGGTATTAAATTGAATTTAAGCCGGCTACCGGGCTACTCGGTTGATGCTCCAATAAATATACAAAAGATCGGATCAGATAAGCGGTCGGAGACAGCGGCGAGAATCCCTTTGACAACGCCTTGAAATGCCAGCGACAAGGCCGCGCCCCCCTCCACCCGCCGCACCTAGAATGTGTCGTGATAAGGAGGTGCGAGCGGCGCGGGCGCACGATAAAGCGCGCAGTTTATGGCGGTTGACAAACGGCTTTAACGAGCTCTTAACTGTTTAACAGCGCAGGCGCGGGCGCTCTAACGATCGTTTCCGTGCCCGCCAATAAAATCCATGAGCACTTAGTTCGAGATTCTAAATTGTTTAGGTGGGTTGCTATGCGTCCGCGGCAGTGGGCCGATTTACCGAACATAAAATTTTAATAGCTCGCACAGAGCAATTAAGATGCTCGTAACCTACGCTGAGCTTGTCGGCAGGCTTAGGATTTCTCCGAAGGGTAGGTATATTGCATCGGCTAGGTAAAGTCATGCTGTGCTACCGAAATTGGTAGTAGACACGCACACGTGCCTACTTAGGGGCTGACATTAAAATAATAGGTAGAAGCAAGAGTCCCGCTTTAAATATAGGTAAGGTAGGTACCTAGGTAATTTTTATTAAGCACGAGCGAAAGAAATATTTCTATCTAACCTACGACTACCTACCTACATTATTTTTTATTAATGTTCTTAATATGTTACGTTAGTGTTCTTTCTTTGTAGGTAGGTATAGTCAAGTAGGTACCAATGATTCTGTTAGTACGGACCTAGTCATAATCTTAGTAGCTACTTACTACAGCAACGTATAAATAGGTAAGTTAAGTTACCTAATATGTGGCAAAGGTCTGCTTTGTGATGCAGTTGGAGTTAGAATTCACATAGCCTAACATTGAAGTTTAATATCTCAAAAACGGCTAAACCGATTTTGATGAAACGTGTCTAAGAAACCTGTTTTATAATAAAAATAATGCATTAAATCGATCCACCCGCTTAATAGCTACGGTACCACATACAGATACACAACACACACTCAGACACACAGCGGTCAAACTTATAACATCCCTGTTTTTACGTCGGGGTTAAAAAAGAGAAAAGTAAGTAAGACTCTATTATGTCTATCTTTTGCTAGCTAAATGCTGCTAAATGCCAATCAATAATAGGTAACTCAGTGTGTTCTGTTGAACACTCCACTACAACAACTGTACTTTCAAGTGACCCACCTATTTGATTCAGGGCAGTGTATAAAGCAGGCAAGGGTCGGTTAAATTATGAGCTCAGGCCTACTACTAAAACCTACTATGAAGTGCAAAACTCGAACTTCTTAAGGTGCGGCCAAACCGCTGTTAAAAAAACGGCAAAAACGGAACCCTTATAGTTTCGCCATGTCTGTCTGTCTGTCTGTCCGTCCGCGGCTTTGCTCAGAGACTATAAATGCTAGAAAGCTGTAATTTTGCACAAATATATAAGGTAACGGCGCCTATTACCGTGGTAGTTAAGGAAGTTTTCAGATGAGTCCCAAAAATTAAGGGTATCTAAGCTCCTTAACAAACGAGAATATTTTTTTTATTTAAGAGCGTTTATTAAAATTTCAGTGTCGTAACTTTTTGGGCTTGTTTTAGTCATTAGTATTTGATAAAATAATTATTGAAATCAAAATACCCAAATCTTCTATTACCGTGGTAATGGACAGGCCGTGATGCTATTACTGCGAATTGAGCTTTTATTACCGAGGGTATAAAAAAACAGCAATTTTCTACCATCGGTAAAAGGAACCCGACCCATGATTTGGAACTTAATACCGAGAAATTAAAAAAGGTAATAGCTTTGGTTCTGTATATTATAATGCACACCAAGTTGTTTTTGGAGAAAGCTAAATAAAAAACTAAAATATGATTCGAATAGTGTTTCCACTCTACTGTATTTTTTTAAGCTTATGCCACAATAAATAGTGTGATATATGTATGCTGAGTAAAATTCACAGCATTATTAAAAAAATCTGCGCTTACGGTACCCTAAATGTGAATTATTTTAACGGAAAAATAAAATGTCACTCGGTAATAGATACTTCTTTAAGAACCTATCACCGACCCAAATACAATGGAAATGGGTCGGTAATAGATTCTCATACATTCTATTACCGAGGGTTATGCGATCATACCATCGTTAATTGGCTTAATTTGGAGTATTGTAAAATCTAATTACGACCCATAAAAACAATAGGATAGAGTTGTGTTTGCATTACAAATCAAAAATACTTATTACAACTTTGGCATATAACCAAAATTACGTAACTGGTAAGTAAACATAAAATTGTATCGCAATATTTAAAGAACTTGGCAAAATAACGGTTTCTATAGAAACGACAAGTTCAGTATTGAAGTTTTTGTTAAAAATTAAGAGTTTGTTAATACTTTTCATACCACGGAAATAGTTCTTTAAAAGCGTGAATAGATCAAGATTGGAATAACCGTAACAAATTATATAAACGGTCATTTATACCAAAAATAAAGCATGAAGAACCAAAATCACCACTTTAACTATTACCGTGGTATACCACGGCATTACAATCAACAGTTAAAAATGGCGCCTATCGCCGCTGTATTTTATTTTCCATTTTAATCGTATTTCCAGGTCAAAAAATATACATAAAATATTCGGAACTCGTACAAAAAACTATAAAAATCCATTTAAAAACCATAACATTAGTTCAATTGCCATAACTAAGTAATATGTAAAACACTAAATAAGATCAGAGTCTGCTTGTATGCGGTGTCACGCGTTTGTATGGCAAATCCTCTTCCTTCGGTGCAGTTTCGGAAAATCATGAATTGCGAGATCTTTGATTCATTCATGTACACTAGCGCTCATAGATCCGCGAGTTGACTAAATAAGCTTTTATCGTGAAATATTATTTTTTCTAAGAAATCGATCGGTTTGATTACAAAATGCGTATTTTAAATTGCCGCGGTGATGGCCGCCGATTTTGATACCCCCGGTAATAGGCGCCTTTACCTTATGTAAACAATGCCGACAAAAGAGTACAACAAAAAATTCAAGAAAAAAAATTTTTTTTGGAGTAACTGCCATCCCATAGACGTAAAGGGGGGTGATTTTTTTTTGTCATCCAACCTTATAGTGTGGGGATTGCTGAAACAATTTATCGATTCAGTGATTCATTTGCAAAATATTCAACTCTAAAACGCAAATTTTCATTAAAATCGAGCGTCCCCCTCCTTCTAACACCTAAAACCGGTGGGTGGAAAAATTTGAAAAAATTCAGGATGATAGTACCTAATTATATCAAACTTACAAGGAAAACTATAAAGATTAAGTTTTCTTGACTATTATTATTTGTAGTTTAAGAGTAAAAAAAGCAGCCTAAGGTGTAAAATATACATAAACTTGGAATATTCCGTACAAAATACGAAATCCTTAGAAAAATATGACTTAATTTTTTCGTAATGGCTAGGGAACCCTATTTTGGACGCGTCCGATACGCTCTTGGCCGGTTTTTTTGAGCAGCGGTTTTGTCGCACCTTTGTGTTGCAGTTGCCATCCTGCTTATTAGGTTAATAGGTACGCGAATGAAAGAGATGGCGGGATACGAACTTCGATTTTCGAGTTTCGTAGTAGCCCTTCTGATCTGAATATCGCGTAGGTACTTAAGTACTAAGTAAGTGTACTTTAGGTAGGCCTATTTTGATTTCTTTCTGTTTGTGTTTTCTAATAAGCCAGTTCGAGCGCAAGGTAAACTGCTGCTTACCATCCTTTTCTGGAAAATTTTCAATTTATTTTCAAATTGTATCTACCTAGATAAAGTTTGCAAGTTGATCGTTTGTTTTCCAGTCATCAAATCAGTAACAAGAAAATATTATTACGCAAGAAGGAGAACTGGTAGCGCCATCTATTATGTTCCGTATGTACTTTTGAAACGTTTCATTCTAAGGTCGGATATTTTTAGTAACCCGTTCATAGTTATGTAAAAATTATAGTATTTTACTGGTCGTTTATTTTGGTAAATTGATGTTAAGGTATGAAAAAAATGTATTAAGTAATGATATGGACTCAATATAAATAAAAAATAAAATTTCTGTCGTTGATTCAGAGGCAGTATGTTCATAGTCTTGTGCGTATAAAGCAACGTGAGCAAAAAAAACTGAGATGAGTGACAGTCGAGCTGTCAAACTTGTCATTACATACAACTACGGCAACTACCTAATTTTCTGCAACAAACATCTGTGTTTAGTGAGAAAATGCGCGGCGGTTATTGCAATGGGCAGTCTGAACGTTGCTGAGTGGACTCCCGATCAGGTGGCAGAATGGATGAAAGGTACGCGCGTATTCCCAAGGATTGTGATTGTGAGGGATGAGTCAGTCGCTGTTCCCGTGACCAGTTCCTGGTAGTCCTTTGACCGGCGGCAGTGTTATCTCCGTCTGTCGCGAGTGTGTGGAAGCACCCTGACCTCCAGTGGCCAGTGACTGAGTCACAGGGCCAAGTTTTCTTTGTGAGATCGTGTGCAACATACTTAACAATTGGAGTGCGACGCTTGTTGAAAAAGCCGCCAGTTCACTGTGAATGAAAATAAACACATTATTTTCCCCAACAGAAACAAACATTAGCAATAATAACTGAGTCGCTTTTCCGTCTTGAATAGTTTTCTTAAAATTTTTATACTTCAAATTGAATTTGAATTAATGATTGTACAGAAATTCGCAGATTTAAAATGTATGTATGTAATTGTTTGCTTCGTATGTCTTATATACTGAACGGCAAAGAATTTGGCCCTCAATGCAATAACTGGTATTTTTGTAAGAAGAGTGGGCAAAATTTTGTGTCACGTATATCTCAAATGCGCAGCTTAATATGACTGGTATGGAGAGTGATGTGATGAGACACCACCAAATTATTATGTTACCCTAATTAATGAATGCTAATTGGAACTAATTATAATTATAATTCATAATTCATTTATTGCATAGTAATCATGTCGTACATTAGGTCTTACATATTATAATGAGGTTCAAGACATGAACCCTGTCAGGGCACAGCAATTTATACATATTATAAGAATTAAAATTAAAATTATTTTACATAAATACATTATCATTATCACAATTATTATTACAGTCACAATTTTATTTATTTGCATTTTATTATTTTCTATCTATGCAAATATTAAAGTTGAAGTGTGTTACTTTGTATAGACTTATATTTGAAACTCAATTTGATAAAATTTTAAATTATTTCAGTGAGGGGCATTTGATTCCTTTTAAATTAATTTGTGGTGGACCTGTGAATTACACCTAGTTTTAATTACAAAATAAATAAATTTTAATGGGCTGTACTATAAGCAATAATTAAATTATCAACAAAAATTTTAGGTTTGCTGTCTGTTCCTCTCCCAAAATCAAAATTATATAAACTAAACAGTCTCCTCATGTTTGTGATGTCTCCATATGAACATTGGCAAAATACATCTTGCAAAAACAGCAAGGGTGAAGGCCTTATAAAACAAAACAATATCAGACTCGACTAACCTACACTTTGACTTTAATGACTTTCTAATTGTGTATAATACCACACACTCAATCTACTGAACAACGGCTAAATGTAGTGTCCTTTCCAACCTCGACATTGGTGGAATCATCAATAGTATTGATGGAGCTAGACATTCAAGAATTGAATTGAATTATGGTGTATAATTAAGCATTATATTTTCACTTTAGGTATTGTTAAGTATATGAATGATTTGGCTTATTTACTTAGCATCATGAAACAATATTTAATGAACCATAAGCTTTATTCTAACTGGCTAACCATCGTAATATTAGAGTAAGCTTCAGGGAGAGTTTGGCATCTTGGTCCTTCCTTCCCAGTCGTCCATAATGGGTTTTTCCTAACTGAGCACTCCCAATTCATATAAAAAAAACCAGCCAAGAGCGAGTCGGACACGCCCAAAATAGGATTCCGTAGCCATTACGAAAAAATTAAGTAATATTTTTCTAAGGATTTCGTATTTTATACGGAATCTTCCAAGTTTAGGTATATTTTATACCTTACGCTGCTATTTACTCATAAACTACTAATAGTTCTCAAGCAAACTTAGCCGTTATAGTTTTCCTTGAAAGTTTGATATACTGACTATCATTCTGAATTTTTTCAAATTTTTCGACCCACCGGTTTACATTTTAGAGGGGGGGGACGCTCGATTTTTATGAAAATTTGAACTTTAAAGTTGAATATTTCGCAAACAAATGACTGAATCGAAAAATCGTTTTAGCAAACCCCTATTGGTTTTATAATACCTATCCAACGACACCCCACACCATAGGGTTGGATGAGAAAAAAAAATCACCGCCACTTTACGTCTATGGGAGGTACCCTAAAAAAAATTGTTTTTGAATTTTTAATTGTACTATTTTGTCGGCATAATTTACTTATATATGCGTGCAAAATTACAGCTTTCTAGCATTGATAGTCTCTCAGCAAAGCCGCGGACGGACAGACAGACAGACAGACAGACAGACGGACAGACAGACAGACAGACAGACATGGCGAAACTATAAGGGTTCCGTTTTTGCCATTTTGGCTCCGGAACCCTAATAAAAACTAAAAACAAGTAAACAAAAGCAAGAACTTACTGTCTTTGGCCTATAAGGCAACTCAACCCCAAAAAAACCATATTTGACTCAGTTCTGCTAAAACCCCATATTCATGGTTAACATTTATTTGTTGACAAACAAGAAACTGAATTGCTGTGTGTAGCTGTGTATATGACAAGTAGGTGAGAGCTTGTGTCAACATGCGTGTTAGATAAACTCTGCAAAACTCAATAAGATATTGGTTCAACTGCAATTGATTTTTACAGATTTCTTTTTCTTTAATCTGTCATTCACTGTCAGTCAGTAAATTTGAAGCAATGAATTGAGTAAAAGGGCTGGGCCACTGTCCTGTCTTCTTTCTCTTTCAGTCAGAGGACACTTGAGCTAGCCTAATTTTTTTTGTAATAGCTTGATTAAAAGGCATGTTATGGTGAGAATATCTATCTATAATGAGTCATTTTTGATTTTCGATAACTGGCCTAACTTTTACTATTTAAAAGATAGGTTATCGGATTTTTTTTTAACTAGTTTGAAAAAGTCTCCCAATGCTGGGCAAAGGCCTTTTTATTAAACTTCAAATCTCCTGGTTTGACACATCGTCAAATCAAGAATCAAGATAATTAATTTTACTATGCATAGTGAAACAGAGTATATTTTCTTAATTTATGACTTTTTTAAAGTCCATAACTAAAGTATTTTCAATGCACTATTATTGTTAAAAGTGAGTTTTTTAGAATCTGTTTTCACCAGAAATGTGCTGAGCTAGGATAGGCAAATGAAGTGTTTCTATTGGTTCCTGAAAGACACACTCCTTGTGACACATCTTTGCACATTTTTGGTGAAAGCGCAGCTTTATATTTGGGAAGTAATGAATTGGGTCAGTCACACATATGTTTAAAATTCTCTCATGTGTCAAGTCAATGTCACTCCAAGTTTCCGGTCGTGCCGTGTCTGTGTAGTGGGTGCTTACCCCTTTCGTTCCGGATGACGAGTTAACTCGTCTCGTGCGATGTGCTCTCAGATCCGGTAGACGAGTAAACTCGTCTTAAATAAATTGACATTACATAGGTATATGAATATGGAAGACTGGGTAGACTTTGTGTATGACTTTGCCGGAACGAAAGGGTTAATCCGTGTGGTTGTGCGGCAGGGCTGGGCGGCAGCGTGGCCGGGCACGCGGAGCGGCTGCGCGCGCGCGGGCTGAGCGGCGCGCGGCTGCTGGCGCTGCGCTGCGACCAGCTGGAGCGGATGGGCGTGCGCGCCATCGGACACCAGGAGCTGCTGCTGGAGGGGGTCGACCAGCTGAGGCACTTTGTGAGTGGGGCGGGGGGGCGGGGGGCGCGCCATCTAGGGTTGCCACCTTTTTTTTGAAGAAAAATAGTATTTTTGTTTTAAATCAAAAAAATATAGTACTTTTAGGAATCTCGGGGAAAAAAAATAGTGCACCTCTATTTTTAATCATTATTTTTCCATGAGTATTTATTATTACTTTTTGCTTTGGCCATCAATAAGGTGACAATGACAGTGGTACCAACTAAGCGCCGTACGTACAGGAATGAGTTTCATTCACAGTTAACTCAAAAAAAGCGCGACAATTGAATTAGCGATAAAAATATAGTATTTTTCGTCCTATATTGTTTTTCTATAATATATAGTACAATTGACTAAAATATAGTACGATACTATATAATATAGTACGGGTGGCAACCCTAGCGCCATCGGACACCAGGAGCTGCTGCTCGAAGGAGTCGACCAGCTGAGACACTTTGTGAGTCGCCTCCTGTACCACTGACCGCTGCAGACAGTATTTGCACCGAAACTGAATTTTGGTCTGTGCTGTGTTTCACTTTGGGGCAAAAATTGTGACCAAAAACGAAGCTCTCTTCTAAAGGTATTCTGGAATGTATTTTTGTAAACAATGTGCGAAATTACCTACTTTTGAAACTTACCGCGAGCTTTAATGTGAAGGAATTTTTTTTTGTGAAAACCTACACAAATCTGTACAGCAATTTTGTAGTAGTTGTAGTATACCTATGTGGAGTTTCCAATCCACGATGGGACCGCGTGGGAACTACTACCCAAGCCCTCTTATTCTGAGAAGACGCATGTGCCCACATACAGGCCACAGTACAGGGACGTACGTACCATAGGCTGGGATGACATTAATTTTTATTCAATATGTATCGTCCAGTCTAAAGGATCAGACTGATCACAGTTTCAGTTTCGGCAAATTTCTAAGTTAAATTGGTAAGTATAAACAAAGGTGCAACCTTCTATTGTCATAATAAAAGTCTCAACATTCACTGAGTAAGACTTCTACACTCCAATGACTGATTGCAATGAATCACTGTCCTTAACGCGTTCCTCGCTGACTAATGCATTGTGTTTTATAGTTTATTCCTTTGTGTACATTTTTATCTTTACGAAGCTATGGCCTTGACAGTTCCCTGTTGTCTCTGTTCGTGAGTCAGCATTATCTCGTGTTATCACCGCTGTAGGCTACCGGAATGTGGTCATATTGATATAGGGGATTTGTTTACGTGATTTTAATTTAATTTGCCATAATAATAAGGTTGTGAACAGGGGTGTTTGGATTGGTTTGCAAGAGCTTGCGCCGATCCGGGTCATGTTGATTATTGAACACAGATTTAAGGAAACTTGGGACTGTTTTTTTCCAATATGTTTTTTTTACTGAAGCTTATTTTCACGATCGCGTTTTTGCCTCATTTTAAGCGACACAGAAACATATGTAGGATTAGGTTATGTTAAGTTTGCATCGGTTCGAAGGATCAAAACCTCACAAAAGTAGGAGCTCCGCGCGAGCGGAGCTTCGTCGATACTGTCTGTGTTGATCGAAATTGGGAAAAAACGCGATTGTAAGCTGAAGCTTAAAAAACCATACTGGGAAAAGAATACTTGGGGAAAAAAGTGAATGAAATTACGCTAGACTTAGACTTAGATATATGATTTTGGGAAAATGATCTAACCATCGTTGTGTGTGTGTGTGTTTACAGCAATATGAGCTGCCGCGCGAGTGTGTGCAGCAGCTGGCGCTGCGCGTGTCGGTGTGCGCGGGGGGCGCGGCGCGCGCGCTCACGGCGCAGGCGCACGGCGACCAGCGGCTCGAGACGCAGGCGCTCATGGACGTGGCGCGGGCCGTCGCCGCCGTCAAGGTACGGGGCGGGGCGCGCGGCTCACGGCGCAGGCGCACGGCGACCAGCGGCTCGAGACGCAGGCGCTCATGGACGTGGCGCGGGCCGTCGCCGCCGTCAAGGTACGGGGCGGGGCGCGGCTCACGGCGCAGGCGCACGGCGACCAGCGGCTCGAGACGCAGGCGCTCATGGACGTGGCGCGGGCCGTCGCCGCCGTCAAGGTACGGGGCGGGGCGCGCGGCTCACGGCGCAGGCGCACGGCGACCAGCGGCTCGAGACGCAGGCGCTCATGGACGTGGCGCGGGCCGTCGCCGCCGTCAAGGTACGGGGCGGGGCGCGCGGCTCACGGCGCAGGCGCACGGCGACCAGCGGCTCGAGACGCAGGCGCTCATGGACGTGGCGCGGGCCGTCGCCGCCGTCAAGGTACGGGGCGGGGCGCGCGGCTCACGGCGCAGGCGCACGGCGACCAGCGGCTCGAGACGCAGGCGCTCATGGACGTGGCGCGGGCCGTCGCCGCCGTCAAGGTACGGGGCGGGGCGCGCGGCTCACGGCGCAGGCGCACGGCGACCAGCGGCTCGAGACGCAGGCGCTCATGGACGTGGCGCGGGCCGTCGCCGCCGTCAAGGTACGGGGCGGGGCGCGGCTCACGGCGCAGGCGCACGGCGACCAGCGGCTCGAGACGCAGGCGCTCATGGACGTGGCGCGGGCCGTCGCCGCCGTCAAGGTACGGGGCGGGGCGCGCGGCTCACGGCGCAGGCGCACGGCGACCAGCGGCTCGAGACGCAGGCGCTCATGGACGTGGCGCGGGCCGTCGCCGCCGTCAAGGTACGGGGCGGGGCGCGCGGCTCACGGCGCAGGCGCACGGCGACCAGCGGCTCGAGACGCAGGCGCTCATGGACGTGGCGCGGGCCGTCGCCGCCGTCAAGGTACGGGGCGGGGCGCGCGGCTCACGGCGCAGGCGCACGGCGACCAGCGGCTCGAGACGCAGGCGCTCATGGACGTGGCGCGGGCCGTCGCCGCCGTCAAGGTACGCGCGGCTCCGGTCCGTCAGTAACGTGTCCCTCTCCACAGACGCTGGTGTGCTGGCTGGAGCGGCTGGCGGGCGCGCTGCCGGCCTGTGTGTCAGTGACTGTCTCTCCCCCAGACGCTGGTGTGCTGGCTGGAGCGGCTGGCGGGCGCGGCGGCGCTGCGGGGCCGCGCGGGCGCCCTGTTGGCGCTGTGCCTGGAGGCCTGCACGAGCGCGCAGCGGGACCGCTTCGCGGAGCAGCCGGCGCGCGCCGTGGCCGCCGCCGCGCGCGCCGCCGCGCAGCTCGCCGACCACATCGTGCAGGTGACGACCGACCGCATCGAGATACCTATTTACACTTCTCATTCTCGTAAAGTTCGTGTTTATGCTGTATCTAGGCGACATAAAATGACTTATTATGCTCTGGTGCATAAAATAAAATCTTCGTCTAATACCAATTCGAGACCAAAATAATCAGGTGCCAACAGCCACAAACAAAAACGTTTCTATATATTTTTAAAATAATTTTTAATTTATATAAAACTAAAAATCAATCAAATCGATCATAATAAATCAAAAAATTAAAATAATGGAATTATTATAATAATGCATAAAAAATAAAAGTTACATAGAAAGTGAATTATTGTTTCCACTGTTGCTATTTCATTTCCTCGCTATCGAAGTAAAAAGCAGAGAGTAAAACTCGAACATTAAAACAATTTTCCCCTCGACGTGTCTATCCACCCTCGCCGTACCGGCTCGGATGGCTATATGAACGCCTCGGGTAAAATGGCTCGTTTTATGCTCGACTAAAACTAGTAATTATATACGGTGATTATAGATATCTTTTCCACCGAGATGTACTCGTAGGGGCTGGGGATCGAAGTTCGAAGAAAGAGCGTCTCAAATTGTTCTTACAGTATCAGCATACCATGTTTATTTATTTATTTATTAAAGGAGAACCCACAGCTAAAAACACAATATATGCAGTAATAATAGCAACACAGAGCCAATTACAGGATCCCACAGATAGCTATAGTTAACATGTTTAAGCTTAACTTAAACGAGGTGACGCGCACCAATCAGACGTCACACCATGCCAAATAAAACACCATAGAATTTCAAATAAAATTTCAACACTCCTCAACACATAGCACTTATTCTCTTTAAATAAGTATTGCAATAAAGTTAAAGTCCTATATTAAACCGTCCCAGGACGTGTCGGACCCGGTGATCCTGCAGCCCGCGTCGCTGGAGCAGGTGACGCTGGCGCAGGGCGCGCGGCCGCTGGGCTTCGCCGTGCTGCCCTCGTGCGGCGGCTACCAGCAGCTCGCCGCCATCCGCTTCGGCTCGCCCGCGCACGCGTCCGGCGCCGTGCTCGACGGGGACGAGATCGTGCAGGTACCGACACGACCGCTACCAGCAGCTCGCCGCCATCCGCTTCGGCTCGCCCGCGCACGCGTCCGGCGCCGTGCTCGACGGGGACGAGATCGTGCAGGTACCGACACGACCGTTACACGCCTGCCACATGGCTGTTATACACCGAAACACAACTGCTACCCACCAGAGACAAGACTGTTACACACTGCTACTCACCTGAGACATGACTGTTACATACCGAGAGACAACTGCTACCCACCAGAGTACCCACCAGAGACACGACTGTTACACACTGCTACTCACCTGAGACATGACTGTTACATACCGAGAGACAACTGCTACCCACCAGAGACATGGCTGTTACACACGGAGTCACAATTACTACACGTTCTGGAACACACCACCTTTACACGTCGTAGTTTTCGTTTGTGTCTGAGGTGAGCTCTTCAGCTTCATCTGTATTATTTATCATATGATATTAATGTTTTCTCTAATTTTCTGATACGACACTGACATTATTTGACTTTTAAGGATCAAAAAATTGGGCCCAGGTGAAATAAAGCATGTGCTATGTCGCAGGTGGGGTCCGTGTGCGTGATCGGCTGGAGCGGGCCGGCCGTGGAGCGCGCGTGCGCGGCGCGCGGCGCCTCCGGGGAGCTCACGCTGCGCCTGCGCCGCCGCGCGCAGCGCCCACCCTTGCAGCTGAGGTAGATATTTTAACGAGTGAGAGGTTCTCGACAGGCGAAGTGTCGCTAGATGTCGTTAGTATAAGGTCCATAACTTTACAGAAATGATGATATCCACAGTAGAACTAAGGTTACTGACATAGCCCGAAGAATTACGGAACTGAAGTGACAGTGGGCGGGGCACATTGCTCCCAGGACTGATGGCCGATGGGGTCTGAAGGTTCTCGAATGGCGTTCGCGGACCGGGAGATGAGCTGTCGGTAGGCCTCCAATAAGATGGAGCGACGACCTAGTTAAGATCGCGCGATCGCGGTGGATGCGAAAAGCACAAGACCGGTCTGAGTGGACAGCCTTGGGGGAGGCCTATGTCCAACAGTCTTGTTTTTTACAGTCTTGCTTGCGATTGGCATATTTAACCATTCACAAACGTGGCGCTGATGTCAAGGTTGTCAGACGTACTCATCCTCATTGTGTTGCTCTCAGGAGCCGCAGTCGCCTGGAGGCGCTGCAGGCGTCGCGCGCGCTGCTGGCGGCGCCGGCGCCGACGCCGCGCGAGGACGCCAGCTCGTCCGACTCCGAGCCGCTGTCGCCGCCCGCCTCGCCCACGGCGCCGCCCGACCACACCCGGTACGACACTCCCAGAGTCCACCCTCACGCCGGCGCCGACGCCGCGCGAGGACGCCAGCTCGTCCGACTCCGAGCCGCTGTCGCCGCCCGCCTCGCCCACGGCGCCGCCCGACCACACCCGGTACGACACTCCCAGAGTCCACCCTCACGCCGGCGCCGACGCCGCGCGAGGACGCCAGCTCGTCCGACTCCGAGCCGCTGTCGCCGCCCGCCTCGCCCACGGCGCCGCCCGACCACACCCGGTACGACACTCCCAGAGTCCACCCTCACGCCGGCGCCGACGCCGCGCGAGGACGCCAGCTCGTCCGACTCCGAGCCGCTGTCGCCGCCCGCCTCGCCCACGGCGCCGCCCGACCACACCCGGTACGACACTCCCACCAGAATCCATCCTCACGATTCATCTCACGATAATCTCTTTGCGTAATCAGTTTTTGTTGACTGCATTTCACGTGTATCTACAGTCGAGGAATCTGGGGGATTTGAGGATGGAACCTGTTTGAAAATCGTGGAATTACGCTATGTTTCCTTCAACAAATGTTTGGGATGTCAACATGACGTTAGTAGCCCAAAAGTGCTACGGGATTCAGCTCCACGACGGGATGGCCCGATCCCGTGGAGATCATACTTTGTTCCCTTAACCTATGGCTTAATTTCGTTTTCCATGTTTGTCTCGTCCGCGAAATCAACAGAAAACTCGCACCCAGTCGTTACTAATAATTGATGTTATCGCAGGATGTACCCGCCCAAGCCGCGCGCGCTGGCTCGCCGCAGACACAGCGTGAGCTGCGCCAGCCCCACGGCGCGCCGCCCGCCGCCCGGCATCGAGCAGGTCAGTGACTCCTCCCCGCTGCTGCTACCCTGGTACAACGTCACTTGTATCAGTCCGCGGCCAAGTCCCCGCCGTCCGGCGTCGAGCAGGTCAGTGACCCTCCCCACTACTGCTATCCTGGGTGACAGTCTTTACCGGCCTGGCTAACACCGACATGTAAATACCGGCCCTGTTTTTCCGGCTCCTGTCAGTTTGTATGGGCGTGTACACAAAAAACAGGGCCGGTATTTACATGTCGATAAAAACATGCCGGTAAAGACTGTCACCCGCTACCCTGGTACCCACCGTCCACTGCTCAGCACCGAGTAGATCAGTGACTCCTCCCCGCTGCTGCTACCCTGGTACATCGTTACGGTGCCACTGCGGCCAGGTTCCCGTCGCCCGGCATCGAGCTGGTTAGTGATATCCTCTCCACTGCTGCTGTCCTGGTACTTATCCGTATGATTGTTTGTTGCAGTTCTGGCAGGAGCTGGCGCAGCAGCGCTGGCGGACGGGCGGCAGCGCGGGCGGCAGCCCCGAGCCGCTGGAGGCGCTCTATCGGAGGGATAAGGTAAGATAACTGACTGTTATGCCATCATCAATAACCGACATTGTATGAAAGGACCATGGACATTCTGATACAAAACCTTATTGTAATACTTGAAGTCAATCGTTTTCATCACTTGGTAGTTGGTAGTTGCATCCGTGAACATCACCGTGTTCAACAATAATATAGCTTCTGGTTTAGAAACCAAAATACCTGAAAGTTAGGTCATTGAATTGATATTCGATGCAGAACTGAGATATTTATATTTTAGCTTATGAAAAACGGAACGTCAATTTTTGTCGTTTTAACGCCCGTCTCCCACAATCCACCGCAATGCGGGGATCTCTGCTGTGCCATTTTTTAATTTACATTGCGCGTTCGTTATAATTATATTCCATTAAAATACCAAAAGAGCTTGTTATATTTTGTGTCTAGCCATTTTTAATTGTGGTCATTGTTAATAATGACTAACACAAATAGAGGCTTTGGTTTTACAGGCGGTGTCGTGCAGCACCGGTCTGGAGCTGTCCCCGCGGCCGCGCACCTGCCTCGGTGTCGCGCTCAACCATCCGTTGGTGCAGAGGCTGAACAACGCGCGGCTCAAAGCCGAAGAGGACGAGGCCCGGGACGCGCGCAACCGCGGCAAGCTCGACAAGAGCCACTCCACGCCGGCGTACGACTTCGACGGCGGCGCCGGCGACGAGCCCGGCCCGCTCGCCACGCAGACCATCCCCGAGTCGCCCACCACGCCCACGGACAGCCCCACCATCCTCGTGCACTCCGCCGAGAAGGCCGACCAGATCCTCGACTTCAAGAAGTCCAGCTCGCAGATAGAGGAGGCCATCCTCCAGCAGAAGAACCGGCGGCTCACCGACGAGAAGAACGAGTTCTCGTTCGCCGAAGACAAGGACGAGAGCTGCGAAGTGGTCGAGACCATCAATACCGCCGTGACGGAGCTCCATGCGGCGCGATCCGCTTCGATAAAGAGTCCTGGTGACGGGCGGAAGCTGTCAGGGAGCGAGCACGCGCAGGCTATCCAGGAGGAGCCGGGGCAGGCGTGGCAGCCGCGGCCGGCGCCGCCGGTGCGGTCGGAGGCGCCGCCGGAGCCGCCGCCGCGGCCGCCCGCCACGCAGCGGCCGGTGCCGCGCGAGCCGCCGCTGCCGCCGGCCGACGCGCGCGAGTACCCCGCGCTGCGCGCCGTGCGGCCCGACGCGGAGCCCAGCTCGCCGCTCAAGCCGCTGCGGCACATCAGCAAGCACGACATCCGCGTGCTGGGCGCCGAGCGCCGCGAGCTGCCCCCGCTCAACGCGGAAGAGCCGGCGCCGGCGGGCGCCGCGGGCCCCGGCGGGCTCAGCCTGGGCGCCGGCTTCCCGGGCCCGCCGGGCGCGCCGCCCGCGCACCAGAGCGGCGTGCGCGCCATGTTCCCCACCTACAAGTCCAAGAGCTTGAAGAAGAAGAACTCCCTGCTTGCCAGTAAGTATTGTTCGGTTTGAAGCCAAAGCGGATATATTAGTCATTTCACGTATGATGTTTATTTATTGAACAACATTGATACAGCTAATATTTCGCTAAAATTAGATTTCTTGTATTACTGATCCTGATAAAATCCACCCATTATTTATTAGTAAATGCGCTGCTACCTTGGTTAAGCCGATCACAATTATCTTTTTAAGATCTGTTACGGAGGGTCG